>OX377620.1:169670554-169709656 GCA_947397865.1 Polietes domitor | reverse complement strand
GTTTTTTTATCATCCCTGGCTTTCTACTCCAATATAATCCAATAGAAGCATATGTCCCTTCATTAAGAAGGCATATTAAAAGCACCTTCTTATAGATCGACTATCCATTCCTCAGTCGCTTCCCAAATAAGGTTTTGTAGAAGGTTTAATGAATTAATTCTTCTAGGTGGTTATTTTATATATGCTCATGCCATCCTTCTGAGAGACCTTTCTGTAAGAGACAAGAATTTAAAAGACCTTTTCTTTCCCTGAGGAGGCCTTTCTGGCCACTTTTTCCTACGCCCCTGTTCTGTGATTTCTCAGCTTACCACCATAGTCGATATTCTAATACAAATATACATAATATTGTACTCATATTTTAGTTTCTCTTGACATTTGACATTATGCAAATTTAGTTTAATGGCACGGCTGACCGAACGACCCATTGTTGGCCGTCAATGGTGGTTAATTTCACATTCTCATACACATCCCCAACCACAATTATTATTATTATATATGGAATGATGTATTTTTTTGTGGCCATTGCCATCGGCTCCTCCCTCTCTCGCACTCTTTAACACTCTCTGTCGTATCGTTAGTATTAATTATCGGGCAAAACCAGAAATGCTTCAAAGTTGTTGTTGCATAAATTATGGGTTAGTTTTATGTGTCAGTTTGTTAATTGGTCTATGGCTGGAATTGGTGGTTTTCAGTTGGCTGTCGGTGTTGCATATTTGGGTTAACATTTTCTAACTGACATTTCTTGTGGTGCTGAATTATTATTATCGATGCTTGTCGAAGTTGTGAATCTTGACATTTTGGTGGAGTCTTTTGTCTCAAATGTCACTTGTCATGAGTTAGTTGTTGTGTGTATGTGGAACATGTGTCCTCCACTCGGTTTTGTGGGAACAACTTGGGGTTGGCTAAACTGATAGCTTAGTTCGAGGGCAGCTTGTGAAGGGTTCATGTTTCACACGGTCTCCCTCATGAATCATGCAGCGAGCAAGGACGGCTGGAGTTGTGCTGGGAATGTTTTGCCGGTTAAGAGACTCGAATCATTTACAAATTTAAAATCAAAGTTTAGATTTGGTGGAGGTGTAATAAATCAAAGATAGAAAATCATCCTCTCAATTTTCAGATTTCTTTGGAAGAGTATTAAGTTATAGCGGGGTTTACTGTAGTTGAGAGCGCACTGATAATGGCTTATTGCTCTCCCGTTGACTGATGGCAACGTTAGCAATTTTTGAGATGTATGTCATAGAAGCATTTCACCGTTGGGCGCCAACATTTTCGCGGGCAACAAAACGATGGCAAAGAGCCATCAATTCAACGACTGATCCCCAAAATAAGACTTTGACATCCAAATTATCAATTCATCATCTTTCGATTCCTCGTTGTTGACCTCTCCGCCATCTCGACTCGAAGAAGAATTTGCGAAGAGACTTTGACATCCAATGATTCGGTCCGATTGGCAGAGGAACTGAAACCCCAAGACCACGAAGGTAGTCGTCAGACGTTCGCTGATTGGTCTCTGCGGCAACTGAAAGCAGATCCAAATTTTGAATGAAAAATTCATCTTCAGGAATGAAATAATATTTTTTTGTTGAACAGTTTCGTGAAAAAGCAATATTTATGCTTTTGGGAAAATACAATTCCGCAACATTATGAAGAGACTCCCTAGCATCCGAAGAAACCTAAAGTTTGGGGAGGAGTTTGGACGGACAGCGTCGTTGGGATAGAATGGACAGAGAGGCACTTCAATGGAGAGCAGTATCAGAACATGATAACTGACTTTTTGATTATTGTAGTCAATTAGTTGACGTGGGTCTACTCTACATGATTCTCGCCGTGAGGTTTTAACCATGGTGTGCCGTCCGAAAATGCCCAATTTAGGAAGATGCCACTTGTCACTCATTTCCGCAGCATGGCGAATTTACACTTAGGTGTGAACAATTGGAGAATTTCGAAAAATATAGTATTTGTGGAATAATGTGGTACTTTATCTATTTTATATTTGATTAATAATTTATTCAAAATTATGGATCATTCTCATTTCCTGTTTTTGGTTTCAGCATCAAAAGAAAAGGTCCAACAAAACAATCTTCCGCTCCTGAGCTTTGTTTCAATTCGACCATGTGACAGCTCCATAACAATGAGATCAGTTATTAAGCGACGGGCGACCAATGCGCTTTAGATACTCTGATTGTAGCCACATGTTCTCCCACTTGGTACGCGGAGGCTGAGGACTATCTTAAACCACTGCTACTCTTTGATTCGCATCTCCACGTTAAGTCGGAACTCTATCTGCGATTTTCGGCAGTAAACCACAGTCATCACGAAACTCTCCGAATGGCCTTTCCCAACTGGTAATGCTGGTACACTAATGCTCCTGAAACCGGCGGCCCCAGACCTAGGATTCTATATCAGCCTATGTGTTCTATGTTATCCTTGAATTCCGGTTCAACTGGAATGTAGAATAACTGTCCCCAGAAAAAAATCAACAGGAAATCGAGATTAACATAGACCTAGATTTCCTGTTCAACGGAATTCCTTGTTAATCATGACTTCTGTTAATCTAGATTCTAAATTGAACTTGAAGACCTATAGATCTGGAATTTGTTATTCGTTTTCTTGTTGCTTCTGGTGCTGTTACCATCGCATTTTAAGTCTGTTAAACTAAATTCTATGTTAACCTTAATTTCCTGTTAATCGACTTTGTGTTAACCTAGATTTTCTGTTAAGCGAAATTTTTGTTAATCAAAAATGTTAACCTTGATGTCCTATCGATTTGGATTTTGTGTTAACCTAGATTTTCTGTTAAGCGAAATTTCTGTTAATCAAAAATGTTAACCTTGATGTCCTATCGATTTGGATTTTGTTGTTCTTTTTTCTGCTGCTGTTACCATCACAATTTAAGACTGTTATTCTAAATTGTATGTTAACCTTGATATTCTGTTAATCGAAATTCCATATTAATCTTGCCTACTGTTAACCTTCATATCCTTTCGATCTTTTTGTGTTAACCTAAATTCTATGTTAACCTTAATATTCTGTTATTCTATATTCTTGATTCCATGTTCCATTTTATATTAACCTTAATATCCTATTGATCAGCATTCCATACTATTATTCTTGATTTTTGTTAATCTAAATAGTATGTTAACCTATCGATCTAGAATATCTTGTTATTTTTCTGCTGTTTCTGGTGCTGCTACCACCACATTTGAAGACTGTTAATCTAAATTGTATGTTAACCTTGATAATCGGTTAATCTAGATTCTATGTTAGACTTGATCCTTGATCCTGTTATTTGTGGATTTTATGTTAACTTTGATTTCTTGTGTTGATGTGGGTTTAAGGTTCACATCTTAATTTTCTGTTAATCGATATTTCATGTTAATCTTGTTTTTTTAATCAAAAATGCTAACCTTGACGTCCCATAGATCTGGATTTTGTTATTACTTTTCTGCTGCTTCTGGTGCTGCTACCACCACATTTTAAGTCTTCTAATCAAACTTTTCTGTTAACCTTAATTTCCTGTTATTCGATATGTATATCGATATTCCATGTTAATCTTGATTTATGTTAATCTATATACCATGTTAACCTTAATGTTCTTGAATTCCATGTTAATTTTGATTTCTGTTAATCAAAAAAGTTAGTCTTGATGTCCTATCGATTTGGATTTTGTTGTTATTTTTCTGCTGATATTGGCACTGAAATCTAAATTGTATGTTAATTTTCATATTCTGTTATTCTAGATTCTAGGTTATGCTTGATTTCCTGTTAATGTGGTTTTTATGTTAACCTAGATTTCCTATTAATCGGAATTCCATGTTAATCAAATGTTATTCTTTTTAAGCTGCTTCTGGTGCTGCTACCACTACATTTTCTGTTAATCTAAATCCTATGTTAACCTTAATATTCTGTTAATCTAGATTCTAAGTTAACCTTGATTTCCTGTTAATGTGGTTTTTATGTTAACCTAGATTTCCTATTAATCGGAACCTTAATATTCTGTTAATCTAGATTCTAAGTTAACCTTGATTTCCTGTTAATGTGATTTTTATGTTAACCTAGATTTGAGGTTAACCTAGATGTCCTTGTTATACCGTTTATTTTATGTTCATTTTGACTTTCTGTTAAACTGTATTTTATACTGACTTGATTTCCTGTTAAACTGGACTCCATGATATCCCGTATCTCCCGATAATTTGTATATGAAGTTAACCTAGATTCCTGTTATTCCGTATTCTATGTTAATTTTGACTTTCTGTTAAACTGGATTGTATATCAACATTTTCCTATTAAAAGTGGACTCCATATATGGTGGATGCCTGGCAATTTGTCCTAATTGACTGGAATTGGTTTAAAATTGTATTCATAACACTTTGTCAAATTCGATGTCCTGTTTTGAGAACATTATTTTGATTCTTAACATTATTATTAATTTTGGATTAATTCTAATTCTGATCACCATGTGATTTTGTTAATCTTAACTCTCGTTACTTTATTAATCAATTACTCTTTATGTTGCATTAACACTAAACTCTAGATCAACTTCATTAGCTGTTAATCTTGATTCCATGTTAAGTATGATCATTCACAGTTAATCTTGATTTTCTGTAAGCTGGATACTCCTTTGTATTCCACAAAGAGCCAGGGAAGACTTTTCTCTCATCACCTCAAAGACTTTTTCGCTCATCTCTCAAAAATGTTACTAACAGTTGGAGCGACACTCTTTTGTATTTCACAAAGAGCAAGAGCAGACTTTGCTCTCGATCACTGTTAAAAAAGTGTTATTAACAGAAGAAACTGTAAATAGTTGAAGTGAAAGGCTCTCTGACATCGATATACGCTCAGACAATGGTTAAATCACTTGGTGTGAGGGTATGTAGAAGTATGAGAGCTTCTTCATGCTGATGCCTGAATTAGATTTAATGTTAACAGTGCTGTTATACAGGCTGTGCTGCTACTGCTATTGGTATTCCACACCATCCTTTGTACTTTTTAAACAATTATTTCCTATTAATTTGTATACGATTTGTTAGACAAGCCACCTGGATTCCTGCTGAGTTTGCAATTCTTGTGGATCGTGTGAATTTTCAAATTCTCCCCATTGACATCGTGTTGACATGCGGTTCACCTCTCCATTTTCGGGCGGCTTCGGTGACAGTAGTCTAACAAATTGCCATAATTAATAGAAACAATTTTTGTTTTGGCTAAATGTGGTAATAAAAAAAATTAGCATTTTCACCACAACGCTCTATGTAGATAGTCTCCAACTTCGTCACCACAACACATCACATCATGGCTTGTTCATAACAACTTGAATTTGTTAATTTATTCACACAGCACAGCACTTTTACGGGGTAAACAAAAGAGACTGTAGAAAATACACTCAAACATACATTCAAATATATATATATTCATCTCATAATGTTAATGATTCAATAAAAAGTCATTTTTTTCCACTTCTTAATAAACTCCCACCCATAAGACAGTCTCTTTTATTTCATATCTGATTTGTGTGTGCGTGTGTTTGTTGTTATGTTTCGTCTTAATTTTGAAAATTTACATAAAAATAACGTGACTTCTTGTCAGGTTGGCAGCCAGGCAGGCAGGTTAATGCAATTTATAATAATAAATTTTTTGAAAGAAATCTCACACCAACAATTGTAAATCAAAAATTTCGAGATAAGATCCGGAATCATGTCATACACCAACCAAGTGAAGTGAATTGTATTGAGTTGAAATCCGACAAATGCTGATTTCATAAGTTAAGTTATATATGTATGTGTGTGAGAGCTTTTTTGAACGAAAACTATATTTTTTTTAAGATTTTTTACTTTTTATTTCGTATAAACCAAGATGAACAAAAACTATTTCAAGTCATGTAAAGTAAATATCTTTCGATCTGATCTGTTCGAGCATTCGGCTGTCTGCCAAAGAATTGACAAGGTCTCTAATATAACAGTCACTCTTCTCAAAATCTCTGCGATCGAATAAAATCCAGTTAACAGTCGATCAAGGTTAACAGAGAATTCTTATAAATTACACAAATCAACAATTAACCGGACAGTAATGATTATTATAAATCAGAATTCCAGGTTTAAAATGTAATCAAGTTAACAGGGAATTAACAGCGATTCAATAAAGAACTAACTGTTAACAGGGATTCTAGGTTAACAGAGTACATTGAGATATCATTAAATTAAAAGTGAAGTAATAGAAAGATTTACAACTCTTTAGGTTACACGAAAGGTTAGCAGAAAAATCAACATGACATTTACCTTAACAGTTAATTTAAATTAACAGAAAATCAGGTTAACATAGAATACAGATTATGAGGGAATCTAGGTTAACCTCAAATCAATATTACCCTAGAATCCAGATTACACGAAAGGTTAGCAAACAAGTTAACATGATATCCACATTAACAGGTAATCTAGATTAGCAGAAAATCAGGTTAACATAGCATACAGATCAAGATTACAATGGAATCCAGGTTAACAGGAAACCGAGATTAAAAAAGAAACTGGTTTAATAGGAATGTAAAATTAAAATCAATTTAACAAGAAATCAATGTTAGCAGATGATCAATATTAACAGGAAATCAAGGTTAACATATAATCCAGATTAACAGGGAATCTAGGTTAACCTCAAATCAATATTACCCTAGCATCCAGATTACACGAAAGGTTAGCAGACAAATTAACATGACATTCACATTAACAGGTAATCTAGATTAGCAGAAAATCAGGTTAACATAGCATACAGATCAAGATTACAATGGAGTACAGGTTAACAGGAAATCGAGGTTAACTAAAAAACTAGTTTAACGGGAATTCAATGTTAAATTAAAATCAATTTTACAGGAAATCAAGGTTAGCAGATAATAAAGATTAACAGGAAATCAAGGTTAACATGGAGTCTAGTTTAACTCGAACTCAAGGTCAATAAAAATAATCCAGGAAGTCAAAATTAATTTAAAATTCAAATTAACAGGAAATAAAGGTTAACATAAAATCTAGATTAAAAGCAAATCTTAACATAGAATCAAAAGCTAACAGAAAATATAGGATATCATGGAGTTCAGATTAACAGGAATATATATTTAACATATAATTTAAGATTACTCGACCCAGATGCTTAACAGAAATCAAGATTAACATGGAATTCCGATTAACAGGATCTATCTAGGTTAACATAAAATCCACATTAACAGGAAATTAAAGTTAACATAGAATATAGATTAACAGGATACCTAGGTAAACATAGAATTAAGATTAACAGAAAAAGAAAATTAACAGGAAATTAAAGTTAACATAGAATAAAGATTAACAGAATAGCTAGGTAAACATAGAATTTAGATTAACAGAAAAAGAAAATCTAGATCGAAAGAATATCAAGGTTAACATAGAATATAGATTATCAGAAAAAGAAAACCTAGATTGAAAGGATATGAAGGTTAGCATAGTATATAGATTAACAGAGATCAAAATTAATATGGAATTGCGATTAACAGGAAATTAAGGTTAACATAAAATCCACATTACCAGGAAATCCGTTTTAACATAGAACAGAATATCAAGGTTAACATACAATTTAGGATTAACAGACTTCAAATGTGGTGGTAGCAGCACCAGAAGCAGCAGAAAAAGAACAACGGAATACAAGTCGATTGCACAGCAAGGTTAACACAGTATTTAGGTTAACAGAAATCAATATTAACATGATTGACAAGAAATTAAGGTTAACATAGAACCCACATTAACAGGAAATCAGAATCCAAATCGTCCTAACGATCACGGTTAACATAGAATTTAGTTTAACAGAAATGAAGATTAACAAGGAATTCCAATTAACAGAGTCTATGTTAAGTTTCTAGAAGCCCAATCAAATCTCATGTCAAGCAAAAAGTCACAATTGACGCACAAATCATCCTCTCCAGAATGTTTGGATGTTTTTTTTTTGGCTGAAAATTGATATTTTTCAGAAATACAGTGAAACTAGACGATGCTAGCTTTCATTTGGTGTAGTGCCTTCGACTAAAGTATTTCCATTTGGCCACAGTGGAGGCACAAATCCACCTCCTCAAGTATTTATGAGCTCCGTTAACGACTTAACATAGCTCTGTTAACGCATTAGCAGCAGATTGTGTCATTGCTACTCAAATTTTGAATTTTTCTTCACTCACATAAAAACAGTTAACATGGCCTGATACTGTTCGCCATTGAGAGCCAAAATATATCAATGACTTTGCCTGATCAAAGTCCACACCAAACACTAAGTTTGTCGGAATGCAATGGTACCTTCAAAACCGTCAATTTTGCTTGTTCACTAACCCATTCAATGTCCCTTCAACATTGAAGATAATTTTTTGTTTGGACAAAAGTTTGTTCCGTTTTGTGGAGTTAGCATTTCAGTTCTTGTGCCAATGTCGATCTTTGACTCACACGCAGAGAAGACATAATATGATTGTCTCAAACATAATATGATTACTGCTAAGGCAATTGAAGGTCATCAGAATATGATGGACAATTATGATTGTGAGTAATCATAGCACAGTTTTTTAATATGAAATCATATTATCATAATAATCATATTATGATTAGCTACAGCCATACCATGATTCCCCCAACCATAATCGCAATCGTAATATGATGCTCTTCGAATATGGTTGTAGCAATAATATCTCATCTCTGCGTGCATTAAGGTCCAAGTTTATTCGCAGAAAGGCCAACTGCTTGTGTACGATGCTTGCACAGTGGTTCAGAATCAAAGCCATCGGCCAAAATTCAATAACTTTTGTTCGTGCAAACATTTTGGAGTTCTGTAAAAAATTGAAATTACACTAGGAGCCCAGGATTATTTTGAGATATTAACATTGCAGATTGTCAAATCGGATAATTTTATAAATTAGCCCAAAGTTGACCACTTTTGGTATTTTACGATTTTGGGAGATTGAGTCTTGAAAACACATCCATAAGTTTGGTTTTGTTGGCCATGTTCTTTTCCTTACCTTGTGATATCCGTTCTTTTGTGTTCCATCTCTCCCTCTCTCCTTCCCTCCCTCCCTGTTATGTGTTCCAATTATTCGATTTTTTTATGTTTGGTGTGTGTTCGGTTTGTGTTCCACATGTCATAGCATGTGGTCTGTCTAAATTAGATTAGATTCTTTCTATTTCCAGCCACTATGCCCTAACCCCCTCCTCCTTGGGCAGAACAAGAACAAAAATAACAACAATGTCACATGAGGCACCATCAACATGGGGCAGACACCATGAGGAGCACCGGGATAGAAGTTTATTTTGTTTTTTTGTTTTATCAAAAAAACCGACAAATTCTTCGAATCCAATCAAACTAAAAGTTCTTCGATCGATTGGCATGGAACAGAAGACACCAAAACGATTGCTGTCAATTTGCTTTCAACAACAATTGTCGTGGTTATCTGGCAGCATTGTGGACGATCTCTTACCGAAAGAAATCACAAAAGTTTTGGTTGTTAGAATTTTCGATTTGTTTGTTATTTTTCGATTTAGAAGATCCCATAAATATGAACGTTTAAATATAAATACCAATTAAGAAAAAATACCAGCGCCGGAATTTAGGGATAAAAAGACCTATTATTCACGTAAAGCAAGGCCTTTTAGACACCATTTATTTATTATTTAAATAAAGACATGGTGTCTAGCAAGATAAATACAATCTGGACCTCTAGTGCATTATTTTAGCAGCAATTCGGAAAAAGTACGAAATTGAGCCTAAAATAAATTTTATTTTTTTATATTTAGTTTATTTATTTTATTTATTTTATTTATTTTATTTATTTTATTTATTTTATTTATTTTATTTATTTTATTTATTTTATTTATTTTATTTATTTTATTTATTTTATTTATTTTATTTATTTTATTTATTTTATTTATTTTATTTATTTTATTTATTTTATTTATTTTATTTATTTTATTTATTTTATTTATTTTATTTTATTTATTTTATTTATTTTATTTATTTTATTTATTTTATTTATTTTATTTATTTTATTTATTTTATTTATTTTATTTATTTTATTTATTTTATTTATTTTATTTATTTTATTTATTTTATTTATTTTATTTATTTTATTTATTTTATTTATTTTATTTATTTTATTTATTTTATTTATTTTATTTATTTTATTTATTTTATTTATTTTATTTATTTTATTTATTTTATTTATTTTATTTATTTTATTTATTTTATTTATTTTATTTATTTTATTTATTTTATTTATTTTATTTATTTTATTTATTTTATTTATTTTATTTATTTTATTTATTTTATTTATTTTATTTATTTTATTTATTTTATTTATTTTATTTATTTTATTTATTTTATTTATTTTATTTATTTTATTTATTTTATTTATTTTATTTATTTTATTTATTTTATTTATTTTATTTATTTTATTTATTTTATTTATTTTATTTATTTTATTTATTTTATTTATTTTATTTATTTTATTTATTTTATTTATTTTATTTATTTTATTTATTTTATTTATTTTATTTATTTTATTTATTTTATTTATTTTATTTATTTTATTTATTTTATTTATTTTATTTATTTTATTTATTTTATTTATTTTATTTATTTTATTTATTTTATTTATTTTATTTATTTTATTTATTTTATTTATTTTATTTATTTTATTTATTTTATTTATTTTATTTTATTTATTTTATTTATTTTATTTATTTTTTATATTATTTATTTTATTTACTTTATTTTATTTTAAAATAAAAAATAAAACAAAATATTTTTTCGTATCTTTTATAGTGTTTTTAAAGGTGCCTTTGGCGAAAATTGATATTTTAAATCATAAATCAAAAAATCTTCTGCCTCACAAAGAAGGTCATAACTTCTATATTTATCCCTAGATTATTTACATATGGACATTGTTTTCTTCGTTGGAATGTTTTTAAAAAATAAAAATACAACAAAATATTTTTTTCCAATTTTTTCGAAAATTTTAAGGGTTTTTGAAGGTGCCTTTGGCTAAAATTTTAATTTTAAAAAATCTTTCGCCTCTACAAAGACTGTCATAACTTTTACACTTATCCATAGATCTTTTACATACAGACATTGTATTCTTTGTTAGAATGTTAGCTATAAATACAAATAAACAAAATATTTTTTTCTATTTTTGATGAGGTTTTTCCTGCCAGCAAAAAATTATTTTTTCGAAAACAATATCAATTATTTCTCAATTTTAAGGAGATCGTTCCTAAACCACTGCTCCTCTGTGAAACTGAAATTCGCAACATTTATAGCCATCATAATTAGCTTTAATTGGAGATAAAAGCGGGTGTGATCAGACTTATATTTCCAAAATGAGAGTACAAATATTACAGGTGCTTTGACGATCAAAAAATAGTACAAAAAAAAAACAAAATATTTTTTCCCAATTTTTCATTGGGTTAAAAGGTTGCTTTGGCGAAAATTGAAATTTTAGTATTTTTTTAATTTATCAAAAAAAAAAAAAATAATAAAAATTTTTTGAATAACATTTTCGTGTTTATGAAGTCAAAATTTATCAGAAAATTTTATAAATAGTCCTTGGACAAAATTTTAACTTAATTCAAAAAATCTTGAAAATTTTGAAGATTTCCACAGACACTTTCACTCTTGTGGATTTTAAAAAATTTTTCATTATCCACCCTAATGTCCAAAAATTTTGCGCCATAGTGTAATTTTACTTAAAAATAATTAAAACATTTTTCCCAAAATATTTGCATTCTCATTTGTGAAGATTTTACCCTCAGACACTTTCACTTTTTTCACATTTTCCCAACCTTGACGAAATTCCAAAATCTTTCATTATCCACCCTAATGTGCATGTATGCTTGTGTTTTTTTTAACACACAACTCGAACTTTTGCTTCCACTGAATTGAAACGAAAGGACGAGTCGCAACCTCCAATGCGGGAGCTTAAAATAAACAAATCACTTTCGGTCGTTGGTTTCAAATGTGGCAGTAGCAGTAGCAGCAGAAGAAGCAAAAAATCCCACCCTTAATTCACTATGACGTCATTGTGTCATAAATGCTTTTGACACAATTATGAGGGGGGGCACATTATTTATGAAGACATTAAATGCAAACAGTTTTGTTTAAATTCTACCAGCAGACTTTCATCATCTTGAGTGTGGTTGTGGTAGTTGTTAATAGGAGTGTTTTTTTTTGCAACTTTTAAGACAAGAAAAAAATATATAATTATTTTTTTGACAAAAGAAATGGATTTAATTTTTCTAAAAATAAAATAAAAACTCGACACCATGAATAATTTCAAAACCTCTATCGTTTCCATAGGAAACAAATTTCAACATTCTCCAAAAAGAAACTGAAGCCCATCTCAAAGCTTTGATAATTCTTTAAGGCAAACGTTGCCAACAACTTTGGTTGGCAACACCCACGGTTAACGTGGAATACAAGTGAATGGAACAGAACAGTTCGTTTTGTTATCGGAAAGTGTGTCAACCCGTATAATTAATAAGGAATGCAACACAGCAATTTGATATATTGCATATAAAGAGTGATTTTTTTGAGGTTAGGATTTTCATGCATTAGTATTTGACAGATCACGTGGGATTTCAGACATGGTGTCAAAGAGAAAGATGCTCAGTATGCTTTGACATTTCATCATGAATCGTCTTACAACGAACAACGCTTGCAAATTATTGAATTTTATTATCAAAATGCGTGCTCTGTTAAGAAAGTTCATTGCGCGCTTTCATTTTATGGTCAGTTTAATCGACCCACTGAAGCGGCTATTCGGGCTATTGTGACTAAATTTCGCACCAAATTTACATTGTTGGACATTAAACCACCAACACGCTTACGTAGAGTGCGAACTGAAGAAAATATCGCAGCTGTATCGGCCAGTGTTAATGATGACCACCAATTTTCGATTCGTCGCCGTTCGCACCAATTGGGTCTCTGTTACTCAAAAACGTGGAAATGCCAAAATTGGGCTAAGCGGATGGACCACCTAAGACGCAGCCGCGGTCAACATTTAAATGAAATTATCTTCAAAAAGTAAATGTCATGGACCAATCTAACGTTTCAAATAAAGAACCGATGAGATTTTGCAAATTTTATGCGTTTTTTTTTAAAAAAAAGTTATCAAGCTCTTAAAAAATTTAGTTATCGGAAAGAGTTGCCAACACCAATTAAGTACATACAGGACACTTTGGTTGGTAACACCTACAGTTAACGAGCGCGAGAAAGTGTTGCCAACTCGTATAGTTAACGTGGAATGCAATAGAACAATTTGATATATTGTAAATAGTTATCGGAAAGTGTTGCCAACACCAACTAAGTACATACAGGACACGTTGAAGCAAAAGTGGACCAAGCGACAAAAACAAAAAATGTATTAAACCCATTTTTCATATCAATAATCGATTTTTTGACCGTTTAAAATTATTCGGAAAAAATAAAAACAAACGAAAAATTGTTTTATATTAAATAAAAACCCTGCTATTATTATAAATATGCAAACCTGAAGCCGTAAGCACCGCTATACGAAAAACCGCAAAAGGTAAAAACACTGGGGAGACGTTGTTATGGCAGTTAGTTGCACCATCCGCCACCACCACAACCACCACTACGCACACTCCATTCATCGCTTTCAGAAAGGGGGAGGTAAAGAAAATAAGTCAAGTGGTCTTAAGTGGAAAACCCATATCCATAAATATCTTAGAATTGAAATAATATGTCAACAGAGTTAGGAAATGGCAAAGATGGGATGGATGTGGATAACACGATGATGATGAAGTTGGGGATGGGATTTGGCTTTGGTTTACCTGGGGAGAATGGAGGTATTGTGTTATTTTTTAAAAAGGAACATTTTCCCTATAGCAATAATAATTTTCAATAATAATTTTCAGGGAATAGTTTGCTGAGGATAATAACTGAATTAAAATAAATTTCCCACAAATTACCTAGAAATTCACGAAGGAACGACAGAGGAGCATCTCTCAATCAATGAACGGCGTTCGCTATAATTGTGTACTCACTGATAGGATCCAACTGTTTAGAGTCGACAGAGAAAGATAGAATTTCGAATATCTTTTAATTTATTCTATTTATTTTATTTATTTTATTTATTTTATTTATTTTATTTATTTTATTTATTTTATTTATTTTATTTATTTTATTTATTTTATTTATTTTATTTATTTTATTTATTTTATTTATTTTATTTATTTTATTTATTTTATTTATTTTATTTATTTTATTTATTTTATTTATTTTATTTATTTTATTTATTTTATTTATTTTATTTATTTTATTTATTTTATTTATTTTATTTATTTTATTTATTTTATTTATTTTATTTATTTTATTTATTTTATTTATTTTATTTATTTTATTTATTTTATTTATTTTATTTATTTTATTTATTTTATTTATTTTATTTATTTTATTTATTTTATTTATTTTATTTATTTTATTTATTTTATTTATTTTATTTATTTTATTTATTTTATTTATTTTATTTATTTTATTTATTTTATTTATTTTATTTATTTTATTTATTTTATTTATTTTATTTATTTTATTTATTTTATTTATTTTATTTATTTTATTTATTTTATTTATTTTATTTATTTTATTTATTTTATTTATTTTATTTATTTTATTTATTTTATTTATTTTATTTATTTTATTTATTTTATTTATTTTATTTATTTTATTTATTTTATTTATTTTATTTATTTTATTTATTTTATTTATTTTATTTATTTTATTTATTTTATTTATTTTATTTATTTTATTTATTTTATTTATTTTATTTATTTTATTTATTTTATTTATTTTATTTATTTTATTTATTTTATTTATTTTATTTATTTTATTTATTTTATTTATTTTATTTATTTTATTTATTTTATTTATTTTATTTATTTTATTTATTTTATTTATTTTATTTATTTTATTTATTTTATTTATTTTATTTATTTTATTTATTTTATTTATTTTATTTATTTTATTTATTTTATTCATTTTATTCATTTTATTTATTTTATTTATTTTATTTATTTTATTTATTTTATTTATTTTATTTATTTTATTTATTTTATTTATTTTATTTATTTTATTTATTTTATTTATTTTATTTATTTTATTTATTTTATTTATTTTATTTATTTTATTTATTTTATTTATTTTATTTATTTTATTTATTTTATTTATTTTATTTATTTTATTTATTTTATTTATTTTATTTATTTTATTTATTTTATTTATTTTATTTATTTTATTTATTTTATTTATTTTATTTATTTTATTTATTTTATTTATTTTATTTATTTTATTTATTTTATTTATTTTATCTATTTTATTTATTTTATTTATTTTATTTATTTTATTTATTTTATTTATTTTAATTATTTTATTTATTTTATTTATATAAATTATACAGCTTTCCTGTGTTCGGTGACCTCTAGTGTAATTTGACGTAGAATATTTTTGATTTATTTTATGTATTTTATTTATTTTTTATTTTATTTATTATATTTATTTTATTAATTTCATTTCATTTTATTTACTTTATATATTTTATTTGTTTTATTTATGTTATTTATTTTATTTATATAAATTATACAGCTTTCCAGTGTTCGGCGATCTCTAGTGAAATTTGACGTAGAATATTTTTTCCATTCACACCATCCCTCTAAAATTCAATTTTGTAGGCCAACTTAGCACTAATTCTGAAAAAGTACGAAATTAAGTCTAAAATTAATTTTAAAATATAAAATATCTATTTTATTTATATATATTATATCTACAGCTTTCCTGTGTTAGCTGACTAATAGTGAAATTTGATGATGATGCATTTTTTCGAATAACATTTTTGTATTTAGAAAGACAAAATAAAACAAAATATTTTTTTCAATTTTTTTTTGCTTTTGGCGAAAATTGTTTTTTTTTTAATTTTTCCATAAAATCCATTTGCAACACAATTTTGAAAATATTAAATATTTTCTACTTTTTACACAGGATAAATATTTAATTTTTCCCTTAAAAATTTAAATTTCAATTATTTTTATTTTTAAGGGATAAATTTTATATGGTTCTTAAAGCTAAACTTATTCTGATAGAAGTAACAAATCTAAAGTACTTTTAACAGACATTCCACTCTTTCATAAGATATCCATATCGTCTATGTATGACTGGGAAAAGTTAGAAAATAAATTATTTAAACATCTATATTCTATCGTTCCTCGCTAACTTTAAAAACATTGCTATGAGTCAGTGTTGCCAACTGAAACTTCTGATAATTAATGAAAATGCTATCCAATTAAATATGAAACACAATTCCTCTTTGGCAACAAAAAGTTATATAACTTTTGGCCCACAGCAATTCATAATGACTTGACTTGAGAATAATTCAAAAAATATTAAAACGCAGCGATGCCGTCTTTCATACACTCAGAACTTTTTTTCAAATATAAACGAACATTTTTATGATGACATCCAAAATTTACTCGTTTTTCTTGTGTCTTCGCACTTCTTCTCTCTTTCCACTTCTTCGACTTTGTGTCTAATTAAGCAAACGAAACAAAAAGAATTCTAAATTTGGCTAATTTCCTTTAATTTCTCGGCCGCTTCAAGCGAAAAAATAACGAATCTTTGTTTTGTGTGTGTGTGTGTGCTCGCTCAGCAGAAATGGCCAACAAATTGTAACGGACATACGGACACAACATGCAAAGGAGGAGGAGATGGCGGAGCAAGACAGAGAGCTACAGAGAGCGAGTGGAGACAACAGTGTTTGTTTAATTGATGTCATTAACCCGGCAAAATGGCTGTTTAGCCACTTTAGATCCAAAAACAGAAAAAAGTGTTGTGTTCAAGTTGTATTTTATGCTTTTGTTGTTGTTTTGGACAATTTGGGCTAACGACACAAGACAAATGTAAAATGTTCATTTCATTTTATTTATATGTATTCTTCTTCTTCTTTCATTACATATTATCAAAAGACATAATAAATTACAAAAGAGAGGGCTTTCGGTTTTGGAATGATAGAAATTATAACTAAATTAATTAATTAGGTTCACGATTCGGGAGAGGTCTTGTGGTTTCTCCCATTAATACTGACAGCATTTATGGAATACCTTGAAATTCATTAAAATTGGTAAATTTTTTAAAATAAAGAAAACATCCTCGAAGGACCATATTTGCACAAACGACGAATAGTGGTTCAGAAAAAAATATTTACCATTCAGATGAGTTCTGTAAAAAATTGAAATTAGACAAAGACTCAAGGATTTCTTTGAAATATTAGCATTGCACATCGTGAAATCGGATATATTTTAGAAATTAGCTCAAAGTTGGTTCTAGTGGTTCAGAAACAAAATCGCATCGGCCAAAATTCAATAACTTTTTTCCTATTAAACATTTTTGAGTTCGGTAAAAAAAGAAATTAGACAAGGACACAAGGATCTTTTACTTAATTTGTCCTGGAATATTGTCCTGTCTTTTATTTAATTTGCAAATATTATTTTGTATTTGATAAATTTTATAAATAAAGAAAACACCCCCGATGGACCATATTTACACAAACGACGAATAGTGGCTCAGAAAAAATTCTATACCATTCAAATGAGTTCAGTAAAAAATTGAAATTAGACAAGGACCCAAGGATTATTTTGAGATATTAAAGTTGAAAATCATCAAATCGGTTATATTTTAAAAATTAGCTGTAAGTTGCTGTCAGTGGTTCCCGCTCAAAATCCATCGGCCAAAAATTCAATAAATTTTGTTCTAGTTCAAATTTTTTGAGTTCTGTCAAAAATTGAAATTGAACAAGGACCCAAGGAACTTTTACTTAATTTTTCCTGGAATATTGTCCTGTCTTTTATTTAATTTGCAAATATTATTTTGTATTTGATAAATTTTATAAATAAAGAAAACACCGTCGATGGACCATATTTACACAAACGACGAATAGTGGTCAGAAAAAATTCTATACCATTCAGATGAGTTCAGTAAAAAATTGAAATTAGACAAGGAGCCAAGGATTATTTTGAGATATTAACGTTGTAGATCGGCAAATCCGATATATTTTATAAATTAGCTCTAAGTTGCAGGCAATGGTTCCTACTCAAAATCCATCGCCCAAAATTCAATAACTTTTTTTCTAGTACAAATTTTTGAGTTCTGTCAAAAATTGAAATTGAACAAGGACCCAAGGAACTTTTATTTAATTTGCCCTGGGATATTGTTTGTCTTTTATTTAATTTGCAAATATTATTTTGTATTTGGTAAATTTTATAAATAAAGAAAATATCCTCGAAGCACCATATTTACACAACCGACGCATAGTGGTTCAGAAAAAAATCTATACCATTCAGATGAGTTCAGTAAAAAAATGAAATTAGACAAGGACCCAAAGATTATTTTGAGATATTAACATTGAAAATCGTCAAATCGGATATATTTTTGAAATTAGCCCAAAGTTGGTTTCAGTGGTTTAGAATCAAAATCCAAACGATGGGTTAATTTCTAAAATATAACCGATTGACAGATTTACAATGTTAATATCTCAAAATAATCCTTGGGCCCTTGTCTAATTTAATTTTTTTACAAAACTCAAAAATGTTTCTAGAACAAATTTTGAATGAATTTTGGCAGATGGATTTTGATTCTGAACCAGTAGCACCAGCTTTGGGCGAATTTCTAAAATATATCCGATTGGCAGATTTTCAATATTAATACCTCAAAATAATCCTTGGGTCCTTGTCTAATTTCAATTTTTTACAGCACACAAAAATGTTCACCAGAACAAAAGTTATTGAATTTTGTTTCACATTATTCATCTTTCCTCTCTCCTTGCAACCCTTTCTGGTAAGTGTGCTTTTTTTTTGAAGTGCAATCTTCGTCCTCTTCATACCAGAACATGAACAATGAAATTAAAATGTTATATGGGCAATGACAAAGTGTTGTTGTAGTTGTTTTTTGTACTTTTTTCGTGTATCAAGTGGGTGTAAAATTATTCAAATTAGGCCACATTCTAGTAGAGAGAATTTGTATTTAAAGAAAAATAATTTTTCACCCAAAACCTGATGGTTCTAGACATCATGTGAATCATCATGAACATTTTATGGAATAAAACATTTAACACACCTCCACATTTTCCATGTTAATTGCATGTTTAACAAAAAAAAAACAATCACGAAATTAAATTGGGGGTGTCGGATGAGTGGATGAATGATCATGATCGTCATCATCATCATTGTCACCAGCCAGTTGTCTCGCTTGCCACACGGATGGATGCCCGTTTTAATGTGTTGACATTTCCATAAGTGCAGCAGCATGAGGCATAGTGTCAATGATGCCACACATTGTACATCCCCATGCCATGCCTCGCTGTACGGTGGCGGGTAATTGACATCCACAGTTTAGTCACGGTACTGAGGCAGGCATTTTTGGTTGTTGTTGCTGCATTACTGCCACCTTGATTTTAATACCGAGAGCTGCCCAAGGCAACAACATAAATAAAAAGACATTTACACGAGCCATTTCCATTCGACAGCGCTAATTCTTGCTCTAGACCTGTTCACATGGTGGGATATGTTCTGGGGGATTTGTGGAATCCGAATAAAATAAATAAAATAAATAAAATAAATAAAATAAATAAAATAAATAAAATAAATAAAATAAATAAAATAAATAAAATAAATAAAATAAATAAAATAAATAAAATAAATAAATTAAATAAAATAAATAAAATAAATAAAATAAATAAAATAAATAAAATAAATAAAATAAATAAAATAAGTAAAACGAATAAAATAAATAAAATAAATAAAATAAATAAAATAAATAAAATAAATAAAATAAATAAAATAAATAAAATAAATAAAATAAATAAAATAAATAAAATAAATAAAATAAATAAAATAAATAAAATAAATAAAATAAATAAAATAAATAAAATAAATAAAATAAATAAAATAAATAAAATAAATAAAATAAATAAAATAAATAAAATAAATAAAATAAATAAAATAAATAAAATAAATAAAGTAAATAAAGTAAATAAAGTAAATAAAGTAAATAAAGTAAATAAAATAAATAAAATAAATAAAATAAATAAAATAAATAAAATAAATAAAATAAATAAAATAAATAAAATAAATAAAATAAATAAAATAAATAAAATAAATAAAATAAATAAAATAAATAAAATAAATAAAATAAATAAAATAAATAAAATAAATAAAATAAATAAAATAAATAAAATAAATAAAATAAATAAAATAAATAAAATAAATAAAATAAATAAAATAAATAAAATAAATAAAATAAATAAAATAAATAAAATAAATAAAATAAATAAAATAAATAAAATAAATAAAATAAATAAAGTAAATAAAATAAATAAAATAAATAAAATAAATAAAATAAATAAAATAAATAAAATAAATAAAATAAATAAAATAAATAAAATAAATAAAATAAATAAAATAAATAAAATAAATAAAATAAATAAAATAAATAAAATAAATAAAATAAATAAAATAAATAAAATAAATAAAATAAATAAAATAAATAAAATAAATAAAATAAATAAAATAAATAAAATAAATAAAATAAATAAAATAAATAAAATAAATAAAATAAATAAAATAAATAAAATAAATAAAATAAATAAAATAAATAAAATAAATAAAATAAATAAAATAAATAAAATAAATAAAATAAATAAAATAAATAAAATAAATAAAATAAATAAAATAAATAAAATAAATAAAATAAATAAAATAAATAAAATAAATAAAATAAATAAAATAAATAAAATAAATAAAATAAATAAAATAAATAAAATAAATAAAATAAATAAAATAAATAAAATAAATAAAATAAATAAAATAAATAAAATAAATAAAATAAATAAAATAAATAAAATAAATAAAATAAATAAAATAAATAAAATAAATAAAATAAATAAAATAAATAAAATAAATAAAATAAATAAAATAAATAAATAAAATAACTATTTTAAAAAATACTCTTTTCGAAAAAATTCTAATAAAATATAAGCAAATTTCCTTTATCCTCAAGCCAAATTTTCTTTCTTTTTTCTTAAATTTTAAATCGAATTCACTAAAAATGCTCTTTCGAGATGAAAAACTGTTTAAATGTCGGAATGTCTTTGGCTTTCCGAAGGATTCTGCATTTGTTTCTTACTAATTTCTTAAATTTGAAAGCCGATTCGCTAAAAATGGTCCTTCGAGATGTTTCAATAGGACCGCAACCTATGAAAATACTGGGAAAAATAATAACATCAGTAACTAAAGGGAAGTCTTTGGCTTTTCAAAGGATTTTGCAAGTGTTTCTGTTTATTTTCTGCAATTTGAAATCGAATTCACTAAAAATGGTCCTTCACATCACAATTTTTGAAAATATTGAAAAATGGTCCTTCGAGATGTTTCAATGCGACAGCTACCTTTGGAAATACTGAACATAAATTAATAACATCAATATATCTCAGAGTATGATTTTTCAAATATCGTCGTCGCTGTGGTTTGGTTGGTTGCGGGAGCGCTTACCACCCAGAGAACCCGGGTTGAACTCCTTGTAAGACAATCTGACATTCTTCAGTGACGTTAGCTCCTTGTGTGAGACATTTGTGAGTAACAAGCCTGGTTAAGCTTCTCGCCCTTCGCAGGCGGTTCCAAACAGTTGGAACCTTTCAATGATTACAAAATTATCCTTCACAGCTCACTGATTGAGAGAACCTGGAAATCGTTCGTTCGTAGATTTTTCTGGGGTTTCTTTGTATAATCTCACTAAATTCTGCGAACTTCATTGGATCTCGGGACGTCTATTAATTTTCAGCGGTCGTCTCGAAGGACTGTCTTCGATCACTTATATAAATAATGCCTTAATCGTCGTCCATGGTTTATAAACTGCCTCTATACTCGACATAGACTGCCATCTGGCGGCTTAATAGGTCCCTTTCATTGATTACAAAATTATCCTCACAGCTCATTGATTGAGAGAAGCTGACAGTTTTACATTCAGGGATACTTTTTTGATTAATTTTATAATTTCTCTCTCTTTAAATGTCATTTGTTCTCCGATCGTCTATGAACTTTAAGCGTTCTTCTCGAAGGACCATCTTCGATCATTAATAATATATATATAAATAGATAACGCCTTGCCTGCCGTCTATTACAAGCTGGATTACTAGACTGTCTGTAATTTGTCTCCATCTCTGCCGGTGTGAAGTTAAGTCTCTGAGAAGCTGACAGTAGTTTTGGAGATTCTTTGTATATTCTCAGTAAATTCTGCAAATTTCATTGGATCTCCGGTCGTCTGTTAACTTCCAATGGTTGTCTCGAAGGACCATCTTCCATCACTTGTAAAAAAATTCCTTGCTCGTCGATGATTGGGATTCGCATAACACTCCCCCTTTAGTATGGGGTTGGTGACTCAATCCAAATGAAATGTATATGTTCAATTTAACAAGAGAATTGCCAACTATCCTCCAATTACTCTCCTCTAATTAAAGAGCTGTTGTTCGGAGAATATGCTGTAATCATGATTCATTCATCCCGAGATGTTTTTGGGGATTCTTTGTATATTCTCACTAAATTCTGCAAAATTCATTGGTCTATTAACTTCCAGTGGTCGTCTCGAAGGACCATCTCTTCCATCACTTATATAAATGCCTTGTTTGTCGCTGATTAGGGTTCTCATAACACTCCCTCTTTAGTATGGGGTTGGTGACTCAATCCAAATGAAATGTATATGTTCAATTGAACAAGAGAATTGCCAACTACTCTCTAATTAAAGAAGAGCTGTTATTCGGAGAATATGCTGTAATCATGATTCATCCACCCCCACTGAAATGAATACCCAGCAAATATGCAACGCCTTCGACATCACCATCACACCATCATCACATTCAGAGCAGCAGAGCATAGCATCAACCCCACAATCATCATCATCATCTTCGTGAACGGCAGTAATCATTAAGTGATCATTTTGATGATTAGTTGCATTGCATTTTACACCCAAACTTGTACTCGTATATTTATATCCATCTATATACAGTTGTCATTCATGCTATACTATAATGACCGTAATTATGACAGAATTTACATATGTGTGATGACTTCATGAGCAGGCAGGAATGCAAATGTCTAAAATAGAGTGGCATGTCTCATTGGCAGAGAGTAACAGAAATACCGTATTTACTAGACAAGATGAGGGGGGAAGTATTGGGTATAAAGGGTATACAATTTTGAGAGACAACAACAAAGGAGTCGGGTCATTGGCAAGTCACAAAGTAATGACAGGCATTGCCAACCAAAATGATGCCTCTCTATTGGGCATTCTGAAAATTCAACAGTTCAGCATAGCCAACTATCCCATCTCACTTCTGAAATATTTCGTATCCCCATCTTCCATTACCACGTCTGCCATTGCCGACCTCGTTGTACCTCCATTATTTCATTGCATTCCTTTTCCATTCCATTGCGGTAATTGTGGTGGGTGCAAAATTCACTCACTCAACCAACCATTCATTCATGTATGACCATGAATAATATGTACGAAATGCTGGAAATGATAGGGTAAGACATCTGCCAGAAGAGAAGGCAAATAGTATTTGAATATCACCGCAGCATGAGCATGGACATGAGAAAATGAGATGGGTGTGTCCTGTGTTCGCGAGTTGCCAACAATGATAGTCATCGATGGTTGGCCAAAAGAGTGTTAACAAGTCGTCGACGGCGTCGGCTTCGACAATGTTTCTCAGGCAATTGTACAATTGTTGGCAGTTATGACTTGACAATTGTGTTAATTTGTTTTAACGGTTTCCCTGTAATCCGCGTGTAACTAAATGTGGGTCAACTTACAATGTAAATGTGCGAATTTTCGCTCAAATTATAGTGGAGAGATAGGAGAGAAAAAAATATGAAATTATTATTTAGAAAAATAAAATATGAAAGCTTTACTATTTTTAAAATAGAGAGAAATCCTAAATTTGAAGTCATGCAAAAAGTTGCGTCAAATGTTTAACACTTTGCCCAGACCAAGGGTTTCAATTTGGCTGCAGGGAAGGTAGTTTGTACATTTCCTAGGAGAAATATTATTTTTGTATTAAAATCGACCTAGAAATATGTAAAGTCTGCGAACTTTCGAAATTATCTCTATCGACTTACGCTTCCAAAATCAATTTATCGATAACTTCGCAGGTACTTAAGAATGTTTTAAGTCATATGCAGACATCAGAGACAGCCAGGAGACATCAGACCGAGCTGCCTTAATCCATCATACCCAGCTGCCCCAGCCAATTTTCCAGGTGATACAAGTAGATGATTTCACAGTCTCTAAAAACCTCTCAACTACATCAAGAATACGAAAGCGGACATCATAGGCTTCAGAAAATACTACAACGGCCTCTAAGTTACCTATGCAGGAATAAACGACAGGGCTAGTCACTGGAGGCCCCTAAAGCTCGTGGATCTCCTAAAGCCTTCATCGACTCGCTTATAAGACTCGATTGGGCTTACTAGCTTACGATTAAGAGACTTGATAAGGTGGCATCATTGTTGCCCATTGGTTTATCTTAAATGGATCAACAAGAAAAATCTGGCAGCAACGCTAAGAGAGTAGTAAGCTGCTTTCTTGTTAAGCGAGTAAATTCCATACAAAAATTAAGCTAGTAAGCCCAATCGTACAGGCCTAAGGACTTATAAGCGAGTCAACGAAGGCTTTAGGGGCCTCCAGTGACTAAATTTCCAAGCTGCAGTGTTTAGATTAGGCGGTGAGAGATCGAAAAAGATTCCTGAGTGTAAATCAGATCTAATTTTCCAGATGAAATAGCTGTACTGATATGGAGTTTAGGAAATCCATGAGCTTCTAGGCTTCCCCGATGCCATAGAGTCTCTTCATACTGTGAGGTCCAATAAAAATACTTAAAAATCAACAAAACAGATAAAAAATGGTAATGGACCATTTTACAAAAAAAAAAATCCCCAATATTGGAACACATTTTTCTCCACCTTGGGAATTCGGTTTTTTTAAATGGAAAATCATCAAAGCAGATTAAAAAAGTAAAAAAACATGTCTACCATTTTAATAAAAAATCCCCAATTTTGGAACACATTTTCCCCACTTTGGGAATTCGGGTATTTTTTTTTTGAAAAAAAAAAAATGGAAAATAATCAAAGCAGATTAAGAAAAGTAAAAAAACATGTCTACCATTTTAATAAAAAATCCCCAATTTTGGAACACATTTTCCCCACTTAGGAATTCGGGATTTTTTTTTTTTTGAAAAAAAAAAAAATGAAAATGTGATAAAAATGGTAAAAAACATGTTGACAATTTATAAAATCTCCAATTTTGGAACACATTTTCCCCACTTTGGGAATTCGGGTTTTTTTTTTGTGAAAAAAAATGCAAAATCATCAAAGCAGATTAAAAAAGTAAAAAAAACATGTCTATCATTTTAATATAAAATCTCCAATTTTGGAACACATTTTCCCCACTTTGGGAATTCGGGTATTTTTTTTTTTTGAAAAAAAAAATGAAAAATCTTCAAAGCAGAAAAGTAAAAAAACATGTCTATCATTTTAATAAAAAATCTCCAATTTTGGAACACATTTTCCCCACTTTTGGAATTCAGGTATTTAAAAAAAGTGGTAAATCATCAAAGCAGATTAAAAAAAGTAAAAAAACATGTCTACCATTTTAACAAAAAATCCCCAATTTTGGAACACATTTTCCCCACTTTGGGAATTCGAAAATCAGAAAAGCAGATTAAAAAAGTAAAAAAAAAAACATGTCTACCATTTTAATAAAAAATCCCCAATTTTGGAACACATTTTCCCCACTTAAGAATTCGGGTTTTTTTTTTGAAAAAAAGGAAAATGTGATAAAAATGGTAAAAACATGTCGACAATTTATAAAATCTCCAATTTTGGAACACATTTTCCCCACTTTGGGAATTCGGTTTTTTTTTAATTGGAAAATCATCAAAACGAATAAAAATAGTAGACCATGTACACCATTTTAATAAACAATACCCAATTTTGGAACATATTTTCCTCACTTTGGGAATTCGTGTATTTTTGTTGTTGAAAAAATTTAAAATCATCGAAACAGACACTTCAATAAAAAATCTCCAATTTTTGTACCACATTTTCCCCACATCAAAACACATAAAAATTGTGGAACACATTTTCCCCACTTTGGGAATTCGGGTATTTTTTTTAGAAAAAAAAAATGGAAAATCATCAAAACCGACAAAAATGGTAATGGCAAAAATAAACATGTCGACCACTTAAAAAATCCTCAATTTTAGGACACATTTTTCCCCACTTTAGGAATTTGGGATTTTTTTAAAGAAAATCTGATAAAAATTGTAAAAAAGTAAAAAAATTCCTCACATTGGGAATTCGGTTTAAAAAATGGAAAATCATAAAAATAGTAATAGAAAAGTATGTGTAATAAAAAATCCCCCAATTTGGAACACATTTTCCCCACTTTGAGAATGGAAAATAATAAAAACAAATAAAAATGGTAAAAAATCATGTCAACCATTTTAATAAACAATTCCCAATTTTGGAACACATTTTCCCCACTTTGGGAATTCGTTTGAAAAAAATGGAAAATCATCAAAACAGATAAAAAACATGTCGCCCATTTGAAAAAAAAAAATGGAAAATCGTCCAAAGGGATAAAAATGGTAATGGAAAATGTCGACCATTTTAATAAAAAAATCTCAAATTTTGGAACACATTTCCTCCACTTTGGGAATTCGAGTATTTTTTTTAATGGAACATTCGCATACAGCATAATCCCAATTTTGGAACACATTTTCCCCACCTTGGGAATTCGGGTATTTTGTAATTGGAATATCATCGAAACAGATAAAACTGGAAACCGTTTTAATAAAAAATCATCGATTTTGAAAAACATTTCCACATTTAAAAATCCATTATTTCCATTCCATTCCATTATTTAAAAAATGGAAAAATCATCAAAACAGAAAAAATGATAAAAAAAACATTTTAATAAAGAAATCTCAAATTTTTTGGAATATATATTCCCATTTGATATAAAAAAATGGGATAAAGGTCTCACTTTGCCTTTTTGCTAATTTTGTGTTCTGCTGAAGACTTCAGCACAACCTTTGATCTTAAACCAAAATAAATGACAACAAATTAAAAATCATCAAAACAGATAAAAATGGTAAAAAACATGTCGATGACTTTAATAAAAAAAATCCCCAATTTTGGAACACATGGCCAAAGTTTAAAAATGCCTAAAAATTGTTTAAAAAAGATTTCTTAAGTTTTCTCAATTAAGCAATGTATATATCAAATCCGAGAGGAGAAAGAGAAATTCGTTTTATACAGACATATAAGTGTGCAAAGGTACAAAAACCCGGTTTTACCCGTATCTAAAATTTTTGAGGTTGTCTGGGCAATTTCAAGTGCAGATTCCTGTTCTACTCGACAATACCTACCGGAGAAATAATATCACTTTTCTACTTCATTCTTTTTTGTATCACTATCAGCAATAGTGGCAATATTTTAACTTAATCGCGGGTTTCGCTAGCATTCAGAGACTGTTCGAATGTTCCGTTTTGTTCGAATGGCTCTGTTTTGGCGATCATTTCGGCTGGGAAGTTGTGCGAACATTTCACGACCTATGAAATTTTTATATGAAAAAATTAAAATTATTGACGCTTTGCAGAATACAATTATGATTATGACAGAGCTCACACATTAAAAGATTGCAATGTGGCCCCTTTAGTAAATGACAACTCTAATATTGGTGAGTTGGCAACGGCAAGTTCTATAATTGCCTCAAAGTTGGCATAGCCGATTTGCCAACTTTAATTATTAGCTACTCACTTTTGAGTGACTCAACTTATGACTAGAGACATGAGAGCTTCCGATCAGTGATATATCACTTCCTAAGAAATGTCGGAATTACCTTTAGTAAATGAACACTCTAACATAGGTGAGTTGCCATCTTCATGTTTTATCATTGCCTTTTAAATCACAAGTATTGCCTGCTGCCTTCTCAATCGTTGGCTTAACCGTGTTGCCAACTTTAATTATCATCAATTCGCTGAGATTAATAGCTTTCCTATTCACTCGATTATTCTCTTTGCTGATTTCTTTTGACTCACGTTATCCCGGCATCGTTGCCCTGTTAAAGCCGAATACATTATAGGCATGATTTATTTCCAAAACAAACCTTTTTTCAAATTTAAGCATCTGCTGCTTTATGTAACGATTCTACTTTTCATAATTGGTCGTATAATTTAATTCTCCTCTAGCCCACACTCCAGTGTCGAAGAGTGTGCATAAATTTTGGGATAAAAGAAAATTGAATAAAACGAACGGCACCCAAAGAAACTTAGCATAAGTTGAACTGAGGTTGAGTTTGCATGATGTGGGTTTTTAGAAAAGCGACGACAAGAACAACACACAACACCGGCCGCTGAGATGAACTTTGTTCTTCCTCTCTCTCTCTCACTCTCGCTATTTTATAGTTATTAAGCGCTGTTCAGATGGTATGATTAGTCCAATGTGAAAGAAATGAACCATGTGTAAACACTGCTCTGCACATGATTTTTTAAAATGCATTGAAGATGTTATTAATATGAGGCGATAAATACGCTAGCCAAATGTTAACGTCTGAACAGGGCTTTGTCAGATGAACTTTGTTCTTGATCTCTCTCACTCTTTGTTTAAAATTGTTAAGCGCTGTTCACATGGTGCGATAGAAATTATCGATTTGTCAAATGTGAAGGAAATTAACCATGTGTAAACACTACTCTCCACAAAATCTATTCAAACTGCCAATAATATGAGGCGATAAATGCTTTAGCCAAATGTTAACGTCTGAACGGGGCTTTGTCAGCCGTACACCGGCCTTAGTCAAAACCAATTTAGAGAACAAAAATCCAAATGGACTTGAAACTACGGTGTATAGGTTGTTGCATTTTACACGTAACACTTTTACGCTTTATGGCCTCGCTTGGCCTGTGATGTCTTTTTCCGTTTGTTTTTCTTTTGCTTTGCATCTCGCTTTTGATAGTTGTTGTTTTCTATTGAAAGCAATAGCAACTTAAAGTTGCCACTCTGGATGAATGGATGGATGCGCACCATACACTTCTCTGTGCTCTGTGCGAGCTCCAGTAACTGTTAGCTAGCTCCGGTGGCAGACGGACACGTGATGAAAGGAAAAAAAGAGATGTGAAGCTGGTGGAACATTTAAACAGACAAACTTATACAATTTGATTTCCTGCTAAATAAGAATTATCAAGCAGAAATGTGAGCTGGAAAGAAAGAATGAAAGAAGCGGCGAGATAGAAACAGAAGTGTTGTGTGCAAATAGAGGAAGTATATTTCATATTAATATGATTTAAGCATAAGATTTACATAAATTATATAATTACCGTCGAGATGGAGAGAGATACAAACGACGACGAGGGACAATCGATAGGCAGGGAAGTAGCCAAGGTATAAAATTGTGATGTCGGATTTAGGAAACCCATGGCATTAGGATATAATTAATAAATTCCTAACTCCATTCAGCCTAAAATGGTTAGCGGATCTAAACTATACGGAAACTGATTTCTCAAAATAAGAACATGGGGGAGATTCCATTCGAAGGCCCGAAATGGCACATTCCGACCATCTCGAAGGACCACATTTATGATGAGATCTCAGAAAGTTTCTGCGGAAAAATTCGTTTGAAACATTTCTTGAGTTCATCTTTCCTTTCTAGAACTTTCCTTGACCTGACGCATGGAATAGGATCTATGTTTTATTGGCGAGAAGTTGAGAAGCTGAGATAAAAGCCCAAATTGCATTGATATAATCACCAAAATCTCCTTGGGGAAATCTCATTGAGGGGCAGATTCCAAAAATTATACTTATCTTAAGATCGACAAATACAAAAAGTAGTCAACTTTGGGCTAATCTATAAAATATATCCGATTGTCCAATTTTCAATGTCAATAACTCAAAATAATTCTTGGGTCCTTGTGTAATTTCAATTTTTTACAAAACTCAAAAATATTTACTAGAACAAAAGTTATTGAATTTTGGCCGAAGGAATTTGATTCTTGACGGATGTATATAGAATTAGGCTTAAATTTCATTGGCGAATAATTGAGGAACTGAAGTGAAACCAGCACTGGAAGGTCATGAAAACGTTTTGTGCGGTCTTAGGCAGCTGTTAAAGTCCAATCTCTTTTTCTTTTGATAGATGATCGTCGGATGTTGGAAACTACTATGGATTTCGATGGACCATTTTGTTTTTAAACTGCATTCATCTTCGCTCATTTTCTAAGATCGAAGGCTCGAAACATCACATTTCGACCATCTCAAAGGACCATATTTATCTCACAAAATTTCCACGGAGAAATTCGATTTAATATTGAGAAGCTGGAAGGTGCGAGAAAATGTTCTCTGGGTCTAAGGCAAACCATACATAGGCGGTTTGTAAAGTTGCTTTTGATAGATGATCGTTCATGTGAGGAACTACAAACGGATTTGGATGAAACAATTTTTTTTAAACTGGTAAATATCTATGTTCTCTCAGTTTCGTAGATCAAACTCCATAAATACCACATTTCGGCCATCTCGAAGGACCATATTTATAATGGGATTTCAGAAAATTTCCTAGGAAATATTCGTTTTAATATTAAGAAGCTGAGGTAAAAGCACTGGAAGGTCCGAGAAAATGTTCTCTGGGTCTAAGACAGACAATACTTAGGCAGCTTGTAAGGCCCAATCTATTTTTTTTAGATGATCGTCCTTGTGGGAAACTACAGACGGATTTCGATGGGCAATTTAAATTTAAAACGGCTAAAGATCCATCTTCGCTCAGTTTCTTAGATCAAACTCCATAAACACCACATTTCGGTCATCTCGAAGGACCATATTTATAATGGGATCTCAGAAAATTTCCTCCGAAAAAAATCAATTTAATATTAAGAAGCTGAGGTAAAAGCACTGGAAGGTCCGAGAAAATGTTCTTTGGGTCTAAGACAGACAATACTTAGGCAGCTTGTAAAGTCCTAACTCTTTTTCTTTTGATAGATGATCGTTCATTTTGGGAACTACAGACGTAGTTTGATGGGCAATATAAATTTAAAACTTTTTAAGAACCATCTTCGTTCAGTTTCTTAGATCGCGTGATCCCATACTTATGATGGGATCACACAAAATTTCCACGGAAAAATCCGATTTAATATTGAGACAGCTGGAAGATCGTGCAAAATATTCTTTGGATCTAAGGCAGACAATACTTAGGCAGCTTGTAAAGTCCTAACTCTTTTTCTTTTGATAGATGATCGTCCATTTGACGGATTTAGATGGACAATTTCAATTTAAAAGTCTTAAATATCCATCTTGGCTCAGTTTCTTAGATCGAAGGTATATTTCGTTTCCTCAGATCAACTGCTATCAAATTTGAATGTATAAAAAAGCGCCCCTTGCGGAGGATAGTGGCGAATTTAATCTAATATTGACGACAGTATTTAGACTAAGATTCGTAGTACTACTCGAATGATGATCAATGATCCGAGAAAATGTCATCATGCTAAAATTTAGAAATGATCTGAAAGGTCTTGAAACTTGGGCGCTATCCACACATATGATGATCAAATTCCTCATTCTATAATGATCAAATTCCTCATTCTCTAATGATCAAATTCCTATTTAGTTTGGATTCACCTACTGAATGAAATCTATTGGAAGCTGAAATATTTTCAGCGCTTTGAGGTTTCTCTTGAATCTCTCAAAATCGTAACAATCCTGCTAAAATCTCAACCGAAAGGACCATTGCCATTTTGTCCGTGCAAGAGGTGTGTCATGCGAAGAAAGAAAACTACTTCTGGTGGAACGAGAATATAGCAGCATTAAGAAAGTAGTGTCTAAGCTAGTTTACCAAGCGATGCAGATGCAAAAGGTTTCTTTTTAATCTCTCAAAGATTTGAACGGAAACCGAAGAGATCAATATCCTATCCATCCCTACAGGAGGTACGCCTTCTCTTTTTTTCTAGAATTGGAACCGGAACCTATTAATAGTGCCTGTCCCAAAGAAGTTGTGCGTTATGGGAGAATGGGATCTATTACGAAAAAAAAAAACATACCAGAGACCTTCTAAGCCAGACTAGAAGAAACGTATTAAGGAGTGCTCTCACTGCTGGAAACCATAAGCGACGAATGAAGCTGCATTTCAACGATCACTGCCGTAACTGCGACAACGAAGACGAAGAAGAGACAATCGTCGTCAAGGGAGCATTGATTTTTTATATATAATTGTGATCGGAACCTATTAACACTATCTGTCCGAAATAAAAGGAAGAAGAGACGGTCGTCGAACGCTTCCAATGCGAGGGACTAACCCAATAAACCCACGGCGCTGGGCCTTTGGGAAGCACTTACTAAACTAACTAATCAACCATGGGATATGTTTTGATTGATATTCGTGGAGGTTTTCCGTATTTCAGGGGAACGATAACGGTTTCTTGTCCACCTCGAAGGACCATATTTAACACATAGGTTTTCCTTTAATGGGGGTTTTTGGTAGAAAGGCAAAGGTCACAACTACCACAAACAACTGTGGATTTAATTTGAGACTTAAAATAATTTGTTGGTAACTCAACCATAGCTTTTGGGCTAATCGAAGGACCACTTTTTAAGCAAACGAATATGAAATGTCAAATATTCAGTATACTTTCCTTAACATGATGTTTTCGATTATCACAAAATTACTACCATGATCTGAATTGGTGTGAATCGTTGAATGATTGTATAAATCTTGACCAAAATATAAAAAAGACCCAACTAACATTTTTTTGCAAATCGATATTTTTTGTTTATTATGACCGAAGTTGTGTTTTGTTAAAATAACCAAAAATCTCGATTTGCAAAAAAATGTTAGTTGAGTCTTTTTTATAATTTGGTAATGGAATGCTCCAGGTTTTTTCTTCGCTAATTTCTTTCATCCCACCCTCGTATGTAGTTGTTTGCGCTTTATGCATATTCATAAAAGATTTATAGAAACTTTTTTCTTAACCTTTGATCATTTCTTTTTTCACTAACACGTCTTTTCTTATCTTTTCTCTTTTAGGTAAGTTTCTTACTTGGCAATTATCTGGGGAGGAATTAATATTTCTAGCTTACGTTGGTGTAAGTTAAGAGGCAATGGAACCCTTTATAAATTATTGGATAAACGAACGGGATGGTTACATTTCAGATTTTATACAAAAACTGTAAAAAAACATTGTGGGCAAGGGCAAGGTATGATGGGTATGGGAAGAGGTATCTAAGGCGACGTAAGACGGGAAACGAAAGTGAATAGAACAGCTAAAATCAATATAAAAGTTGCCAACCTTACATTTATGTTAATGTATATATTATATCGTAGAGACATTAATTAATTAAAAATAATTAAATTAATTAATAAAAAATTTTAAATGTTTACAGATCTCAGACAATATTTAACATATAGATTTTCCTTTAAGTCCAAAGAACCTTACATTGATGTTAATGTATATATTATATTGTAGAGACATTAATTAATTAAAAATAATTTAATTAATTAATTAAAAATGATAAATGCTTAAAGAACTCAGTGTGATCATTTGCCAACAAATTACATTACAAATCCATCCTGATATTCCATAGAAGTCCACGGAACAGTCGATAATAAATATAATTTTAATTTGTCGCTTCTCCAGCACTTCAGGAATAATAACGATTTTTTCTCCATCTCGAAGGACAATATTTAACATATAGGTTTTCCTTTAAGTCCAAAGAACTATCGATCATATATTTATCACTGCTGCTAAATTTAATTTGTCGCTTTTTTTTTGCTATGCGTCGAGTTCTTCAGCATTTCAGTAATAATAACGATTTTGTGTCCATCTCGAAGGACCATATTTAACATATAGTTCAATAGATATCCATAGAACTATCGATCATATATTTATTATTGCTGCTACCATTAATTTGTCGCTTCTTCAGCATTTTAGGAACCATAACGATTATTGTCCATCTCGAAGGACTAATTAATTAAAAACAATTAATTAAAAACAATTAATTAAAACATGATAAACAAACTTAATGTAGGCGTTGCCAACCTTTGATATAATATATATTATGTTAAGTCAAGCTTAGAAGTTAGAAGTTAGGTAAAAAAAAATTAATCGAAAATGATAATGCTTGAAAAACTCAATGTAATCGTTGCCAACCTTATATTTATGTTAATATACATTATATTATTAAGCCTCGTATAAACACTTAATGGAAAGCATTGCCAACCTTACATTGATGACAATGTATATATTATATTATTGAGCCTCGCGTAGAAATTAATTCATTAAAACTAGATAATTAAAAATGATAAATGATTAAAAAACTCAATGTTAGCGTTGCCAACCTTGCAATTTATGTTTACGTATATATTATATTATAAGGCCTCGTATAGAAATTAACTAATTAATAATGGTAATGATTAAAAAACTAAATGTAAGCGTTGCCAACCTTACATTGATGTTAATATATATTTTATATTTCTGAGTCTTGTATAGAATTTAATAAATTTAAAACAATTAATTAAAAAATGATAAAATTAACAAACTTAATGTAAGCGTTGCCAACCTAACATTTAATATAATATATATTATATAAAGTCGCGCTTAGAAGTTAATTAATTAAAAATAATTAAATAAAAATGATAAGTGATTAAAAACTCAATGTTGCCAGCCTTACATTGCAACTAATGTATATATTATATTAATAAGCCTCGTATAGAAATTAATTAATTAAAATGATAATAATTAAAAAAAACTCAATGTAAGTGTTGCCAACCTTACATTTATGTTTACGTATATATTATATTCGTATAGAAATTAATTTATTAAAAATTATAATGAGTAAAAATCGCAATGTAAGCGTTGCCAACCTTACATGTAAGCATTTTTTGTTAATGTATATATTATATTATTAAGCCTCGCATAGAAATTAATTCATTACACATAATTAATTAAAAATGACAATGCTTAAAAACTCAAAGTAAGCGTTGCCAACCTTACATTTATGTTTACGTATATATTATATTATTAAGCTTCGTATAGAAATTAATTAATTAAAAATTATAATGAGTAAAAAATCGCAATGTAAGCGTTGCCAACCTTGTATGTAAGCATTTTTTGTTTATGTATATATTATATTATTAAGCCTCGTATAGAAATTAATTAATTAAACATAATTAATTAAAAATTATAATGCTTAAAAACTCAATGTAAGCGTTGCCAACCGTACATTTATGTTAATGTATATATTTTATATTATTAAGATTATTATAAAAATTAATTAAGTAAGGTAATTGATTAAAAAACTCAATGTAAGCGTTGCCAACCTTATATTTATATTAATATATATTATATTATTAAGTGTCGTATATAAATTAATTAAGTAAAAATGATAAATGCTTAAAAACTCAATGCAAGCGTTGCCAACCTTACATTTCTGCTTACGTATATATTATATTATTAAGCCTCGTATAGAAATTAATTATTAAAAATCAGTAAAAAACTAAAACTCATTATATTGCTCAAACTTTGATGTCAATTTATCACAAGTTCAAATTCTTTTGAATTCTCAAAAGATTTCAAAACTTTTACTCCCTAAAATTGCCTATTTCATATTCAAGCTTCTGTCCTCATCTGTCCCATGAACACAAAAAAAAATTGAATGGACATTGTACTTGCCAATCAAATTGAAAGTTCCTATAAATTTCTCATTACAATGAACTTTAAAGAAGTGAAAGAGAAGAAGAAGAGAATAAAGAAATTTGGTGCAGTACCACCCAACATGCATGTCATTCATGTTCGTTTGTAGCATTCCAGCTCGTGTCTTGTGAGTGACACTATAAATTGTCTTCATTAGTGTCGCACACACACACACAACAATTGAATACGGTTGGCAACAATGTAGCATGGTAATAGAGCTGCTGCTCATATGACGATGATGATGATGTTGAACTTTACACGTCTCGACAATAATAGAATGTCACAGAAAAGAAAAACATATGACATGAATAGCTGCAGTGTGTGTTGGAAAACTTTATGAAAAGAATGACATTTTTGGGGGGTAGGGGGCGAACAAAATATTCTTTAGTCTATTATTTATTAGCTTTATTTTTTGGAGTTGTGGAAAGGAAAGAGTTCTTTTGTAAAAATAGAACAAAATGATCAGATCAACAGCACCTAGTTGTGCATGTATAGAAATTTTGGAAAGGTTATGAAGTGACAGTGTAGTCTTTGTGTATGAAGGAAACATGAATATGGTTTTTGGGTGAATAAAAGAAATTCCCCTTCCCAAAAAAGAAAGAAGAATTGAGCGGCCAATATGACAAGGCTATTTGAAGAGGTAGCATTAGGCACGTAGCCGACATTTTTGACATCAATTGAATGCGTCAAGCAAATTGTCTTGTGACAGACTTATCAAATTTGGGACAGATCGATTTAGAAAGGAATTTTTGAAAATATTTGATTATGAACGAAGTCAATCAAATATCAAAGTCAACGTGGTAAAATTAAATTGTCACTTGATTATGTTTGGATTGCATATCGATCCGGATCTTCGTTAGTTCAATAGAAGTCCACATAACTATCGATCTAGCATTTCTGGAATGATAATGATTTTTTGTCCATCTCGAAGGACCATTTTTAATGCATAGGTTTTCCTTTAAGTCCATACAACTATCAAACATATATTTATTTTGCTAAAAACTTTAATTTGTCGCTTCTCCAGTATTTTAGGAACCATAAAGATTTTTTGTCCATCTCGAAGGACCATATTTAACACATAGTTCAATATATATATTTATATATTTATTATAGCTGCTAACTATAATTTGTCGCTTGTTCATTGCTATTCGAGGATTTCTTTAGCATTTCAGTAACAATAACGATTTTTTGTCTATCTCGAAGGACAATATTTAACGCTTAGATTTTTCTTTAAGTCCACGGAACCTGTCAATTATATATTTAGTTTGCTAATAAGTTTAATTTGTCACTTTTCCAGCATTTTAGGAATGATAACGAATGATTTGTCCACCTCGAAGGACCATTTTTTACTCATGTTTTTTCCTTTAAGTCGAAAAAACTATCGATCATGTGTATAATTTGCTGCTAAATTATATTTGTTGCTTGCCCATTGCCGATCGAGAAGTTTTCCAGCATTTCAGGGATGATAAAGGTTGCTTGTCCACTTCGAAGGACCATTTTTAACTCATAGGTTTTCTTTTAAGTCCAATGAACTATAGATCATATATTTATTATTGCTGCTAAGATTAATTTGTTGCTTATCCAGCATTTTAGGAAAAATAAGATTTTTTGTCCACCTCGAAGGACCATTTTTTACTCATGGGTTTTCCTTTAAGTCGAAAAAACTATCGCTCATGTGTATAATTTGCTGCTAAGTTATATTTGCTGCTTGCCCATTGCCGATCGAGAAGTTTTCCAGCATTTCAGAGATGATAAAGGTTGCTTGTCCACCTCGAAGGACCATTTTTAACTCATAGGTTTTCCTTTAAGTCCAAAGAATTATCGATCATATATTTAATTTGATGCTAAATTGTATTTGTCGCTTGTTCATTACTCTTCGAGGAGTTTTTCAGCATTTCAGGGATGATAACGATTTTTCTGTCCATCTCGAAGGACCATTTTTAACTCATAGATTTTTCTTTAAGTTCAAAGCACTATCAATCATACATTTATTATTGCTGCTAATTTTAATTTGTAGCTTCTCCAGCATTTTAGGAATGATAACGATTTTTCTGTCCATCTCGAAGGACCATATTTAACATATCGATCGACTTAAAGGAAAGTCCAAAGAACTATCGATCATACATTAATATTGCTGCAAACTTTGATTAGTCGCTTGTTCATTGCCAATGGAGGTCGATCATATATTTATTATTGCTGCTAACTTTAATTTGTCGCTTTTTCATTACCAATCGAGGAGTTTTTCAGCATTTCTGGAATGATAAAGATTTGTAGACCATCTCGAAGGACCATATTTAACATATAGGTCTTCCTTAAAGTCCAAAGAACCATTTTATTTTAAATCTAACATGATTTCTTTGTTATTCAATCTTCAATCTCCTTCATCTGCCTTCAATTTTAATTCAATGTTTTGTTTATAATATTCCACAAACTTATAAATAATAGATTCAAAGGAAAAAGTTGATTGGTTTACAAGGTCGCTCTCACGAGAGCATCAAGTAGTGCTTTAAGGCACTACGAGGTCGCTCTCACGAGAGCATCAAATAGTGCTTTAAGGCATCCAGCTTGAAAGCTTCACCTATTTGATTAGATCTCCCATATCAATTTCCGATATCTCGTCAGTGTTAATGTGTAGTTAGTGCTTCCCAAAGACCCTCTACCGTGGCTTTATTAGATCTGGGCAGTGCCTCGCATAAGAAGTGCTCGACGATTGTCTCTTCTTCCACTTTGTTGTCGCAGCTAGGGCAGTGATCGTTGAATTCCAGCTTCATTCGTCGCTTATGGCTTTCAATTGGCCAATAACCCATCAAGACTGAGAGCGTTTATTCTACTCCGGCCTAGAGGGTCAGAGGAAGGATAAAGTTGCCAGATTCCCCTGTCATTCGTATTCATTCGAGTCTTCGTGATGATGAAGACAAATGACAGCGTTTTCACGTACCTGCGTATCAAATTAGGTCGCTTTTTATTCCCCCCCTCAGAGGTCTTGCGGTCTACTTACGAAACTACAACGAGTATTCCAGAGCTAGCAATACTTGAGCTCACAAAATCCAGAATTTAACTCGCTCTAGGTTTAATTGAGGGTTGAAATTCACGTCTTCGGTCTTCTGCCAGGGGAAGTAAGAGCTTCGAGAAAATGAAGACAAAAGATATGATTTACTGGTAATTTCCGTTTGGGATAGAATTAATAGAGTAGATATGAGTGAACATAAGACCCGGTATCGTCCGTTAAGAGCTATCAGACGCTTTCGTGTTTTCGGGCATGAAGATACAATCTGAAGAGTCAA
>OX377620.1:169553254-169670354 GCA_947397865.1 Polietes domitor | reverse complement strand
TCTATCGTTGGACGCAATTTTCTTGTTAGTCTTCCGTCAGTGGTGAAAGGAAAGAAGAATTGTTATAGGATTTCCTTTCCAAATGCTTTGTAAATTATGAAAATATCTCCAATATTTTAAGTGTATAAAGATAGTGGTTAAATATCCATTGTTGGGCGCCATTTTATTGTTAGTTTTCCTCTAGACAAGAATTGTTTTAGAAATTCCCTTTCAGATACTTTCTAAATTATAAAAATATTTTCATTATAAAGTTATAAAGATAGTGGGTGAGTATCCACAGTTGGACACCATTATTTTGAGAGTCTTCCTCTAGAGATGAAACTAAGGAATAATTGTTATATGATTTCCTTTCCAAATTTGTAATTTATGAAAATATCTTCATTACTTTACAAGTTATAAAGATAGAAGGTTCGAGTATAAAGATAGTGCTTGAATATCCATCGTTCGGCGGCATTTTTGGTTAATCTTTCTCTAGAGATGAATTGTTATAAAAGTTCCCTTCAAATGTATTCTAAATTATAAAAATATCTTCATTATTTTCGAAGTTATAAAGATAGTGGGTGAGTATCCATAATTGGGCGCCATTATTTTGAGAGTCTTCCTCTAGAGATGAAAGGACAGAATAATTTTTATAGGATTTCCTCTCAAAATGCTTTCTAGATTATGAAAATATCTTCATTACTTTAGAAGTTTTTAAAAAAGAGGGTTCGTGTATAAAAATAGTGGTTGAATATCCATCGTTGGCGCCATTTTTTGTTAATCTTCCTCTGGAGAAGAATTGTTTTATAAACCCCCTTTCAAATGCTTTCTGAGTTATGAAAATATCTTCATTATTTTAGAAGTTCTAAAGATAGTGGTTTCGTGTCTATCGTTGGGCGCCATTGTTTTGAGTGTCTTCCTCTAGAGATTATAGGAAAGAAGAATTGACATAGAACTTCCTTTTAAATTGCTTTGTAAATTATGAATTATGCCTTCATTCTTTTAAAGTTGTAAAAAATAGTGGATTCATGCCTATCGTTGGCCGCCAATTTAGTCTTAGTCTTCCGCTAGAGATGAAAGGAAAGAATAAATTGTTGTAGGATTTCATTTTCAAAACACTTTGAAATTATAAAATATCTTTATTATCTTTAATGTACGTCGTTGGGCGCCATTTTTTGTTAACCTTCTTCTAGAGAGGAATTCAGAAGAAAGGAAGGAATATTTTTTATAGAAGTTCTCTTTGAAATGCATTCTAAATTATGAAATATCTCGATTATTTTAGAAACTATAAAATAGTGATTGAATATCTATCGTTGGGCGCCATTTTTTTTTTGGTTATTCTTCCTCTAGAAATTCTTCCTTTTTTGGTTCATCTTCCTCTAGAAATGCTTTCTAAACTATGAAAATATCTGCATTATGTCAGAAGTTATAAAAATGGCGATTCGTGTCTATTGTTGGGCGCCATTTTTCGTTAGTCTTCCTCTAGAGGAAAAAGGAAGGAATAATTGTTAAAGAAGTTCCCTTTCATATATTCTGTAAATTATGAAAATATATCGATTATTTTAGACCTTACAAGATAGTGTGTAAGTAGCCATCGTTGGGCGCCATTTTTAGGTTAATCTTCCTCTAGAGAAGAATTGTTTTAGAAATTCCCTTTCAAATGCAAATATCTTCATTATTATAAAAGTTATGATGATAGTGTGTTCTTGTCTATTGTTGGGCGCCAATTTTCGTTAGTCTTCCTCTGGAGAAGAAAGGAAGGAATAATTGTTTTAGAAAATTCCCTTTCAAATGCTTTCTAAGTTATTAAAATATCATCGTTATTTTAGAGGTCATGAAGATAGTGTGGTATTGTCTATCGTTGGGCGCCATTTTTGTTAGTCATCCTCCAGAGATAAAAGAAAAGAATACTTGTTGTAGGAATTCCCCTTCAAATGCTTCCTGAATTATGAAAATATTTCGATTATTTTAGAAGTTACAAAGATAGTGGGTGAGTATCTATCGTTGGGCGCCATTTTACGTTAATTTTCATCAAGTTATGCAAATATTTTCATTATTCTAGAAGTTATAAAGATAGTTGTCTCGTGCCTATCGTTGGGCGCCATTTTTCTCCTTAGTCTTCCTCTAATTCATTCCTATTCACAAATATTCTCAGAAACATTCCATCACTCCACCAACACTTACCCTCTTAACCGTAACAATTTAACTACACTCACCGAGAGAGAGAGAGAATAAAACTCTTCTTAACCAACAAAAGGTGTTAAGAATGGTAATTTTTTTTCATGTTACCGCAGTCCAAAGTATGCGGTTTCAACATATCTTTTTGTGGCTGTCGTTCGCTGCTTTTACTTTATGGCAAATATGACACAATTTCTACAAAATGCCATACAACAACAACAACAAAATTAAACTATTACAAATGCCGACAATGGTATTATTTAAGTCGAATAACCACAGAGTGAAACATTGTTCAGTTTATATGGATATGGACGACGAAACAATGACTTCACTTTAGGCCCAGTTTTGGTGGTGCCGGGCAATCTTTTTATGGGATTTGTGTGGTTGGGGCAAGTGCAATTATGTATATGAATGGAACATGGTTTCCATAAAGTCGAACTTAATATGAGGTAATTTGGAAAGTTTAGATAAAATAAAAAAATAAAAGAACAGAAGAAGATTTGAATTCAAGTTCCAGACTTTTTTCTGGCACTTTAAACAAATCCTGGCTGAGATTATTCATAATCTGTAGCTAGAAAAACTAAATGAACAAGACAAACTAAAGCTTCGCCTGAAAATAAAAAAATAAATTATTAACTGCCTTTATTAAAATTGAAATTGAAATTAATTAATTTCCATTTAATGTTGTAGGCTATCTATCCCCCCAATTTACCTCTAGCTCATCGTAGTTTCTAGTCTATCTTTCTACGGATAATCTTGTGGGGTTCTGTCGTCTTGTTTTCTAATGACATTTTCGTTCTGGGATTTTTTCCTCTTTTCTTCTATCCATTTTACTAAACCTTTGTCAGTTTAAACAGGCATATGATTAACTTGTTTTTCCATTGTGAAATCTTGTTGCAAACAGGGTGTTCCCCGGAGGAGAGATTAAAGCAAAACAAGAAAATCTGAGAACGGAAAAACTGGTTTAAAGATTCGTTCTTGAAACAATGGTGTCGTTACTCCAGTAATTACTAAATATATCGTAGAATTTTGGCGAGAAAATCTCGTTTGTCGTAGCTGCTAGAGCATATAACTCTTAATATGAAGATAGTAGGTTCTTGTACATCTTTGGGCGCCATTTTTTGTTAATCTTCCTCTAGAGATGAAAGCAAAGAATAATTGTCATCGCAATTTTTTTCTAAATGCTTCATGAAGTACGAAAATATCGTCATTATTTTAGAAGTTATAAAGATAGTTAGATCGTGTCTACCGTTGGGCGCCATTTTTTAGTCTTCCTCTAGAGAAGAAAGGAAAGAATAATTTGTGTAGGATTTCCTTTCCAAATGCTTTCTAAATTATGAAAATATCTTCATTATTTTAGAAGTTATAAAAATGTTGGCTTCATGTCTATTGTTGGGCTCCATTTTTTGTTAGTCTTCCTCTAGAGAAGAATTGCTATTGAAATTCCCTTTCAAATACTTCCCAAGCAAAGAAAATATCTTCATTATTTTGGAAGTTATAAAGATAGTTCGTGTCTAACGTTGGGCGCCATTTTTTAATATTCCTTTTGAAAAGAAAGGAAAGAAAATTTTCCATAGGAATTCCTTTACAAATGCTTTCTAAGCTATGAACAGAAATTATAAAGATTGTGGGTTCGTGTCTACCGTTGGGCGCTGTTTTCTGTTAGTCTACCTCTAGAGATGAAAGGAAAGAATAATTGTTATAGAATTTCCTTTCCAAATTTTTTCTGTTAGTCTACCTCTAGATATGAAAGGAAAGAATAATTGTTATAGAATTTCCTTTCCAAATGTTTTCTAAATTATGAAAATATCTTTATTATTAAAGAAGTTATAAAGATTGTAGTCGAATATCAATCGTTGGGCGCCATATTTTGTTAGTCTTCCTCTAGAAATGAATGGAAAGAATAATTGTTATAGGATTTCCATTCCAAATGCTTTCTAATGTATGCAAATAGTTTCTTTATTTTCGAAGTTATAAATATACTGGGTGAGTAGCCATCGTTGGGCGCCATTTTGTTGTTAGTCTTCCTCTAGAAATGAATGGAAAGAATAATTGTTATAGGATTTCCTTTCCAAATGTTTTCTAAATTATGAAAATATCTTTATTATTTTGGAAGTTATTAATATAGTGATGAATATCCATCGTTGGGCGCCATTTTTTGTTAGTCTCACTCTAGAGAAGAATTGTTATAGAAATTCCTTTTCAAATACTTTCTAAGTTATGAAAATATCTTTATTAATGTAGAAATTATGAAGATAGTGTGTTCTTTTTTCTTTAGTCTTCCTCTGGAGAAGAAAGGAGGGAATAATTGTTATAGAAGTTCCCTATCATATACTTTCTAAATTTTGAAAATATCTTCATTATGTTAGAAGTTACAAAGATGTGGGTGAGTAGCCATAGGTGGGCGCCATTTTTTGTTTAATCTTCCTCTAGAGAATTATTGTTTTAGAAATTCCCTTTCGAATGCTTTCTAAGCTAAGAAAATATCTCCATTATTTTGAAAGTTATAAACATTGGGCGCCATTTTTCTTGTTAATCTTCCTCTAGAGATGAAAGGATAGAGTAATTGTCATAGAAAGTCCCTTTCAAATGCTTTCTAAGCTATGAAAATATCTTCATTATTTTAGAAGTTATAAAGATAGTTAGTCCGTGTCTTCCGTTGGGCGCCACTTTTGTGTTAGTCGTCCTCTAGATAAAAAGGAAAGAATAATTATTATAAGGGCCATTTTCAATTACTTTCTAAATTATGAAAATATCTTTATTATTTTAGAAGTTGTAAAAATAGTGATTGAATATCCATCGTTGGGCGCCATTTGTTTAGTCTTGTTTTAGAAATCCCGTTTCAAATACTCTCTAAGCTAAGAAAATATCTCCATTATTTTGGAAGTTATAAAGATAGTTAGTTCGTATCTACCGTTGGGCGCCATTTTTCTTGTTAATCTTCTTCTGGAGATGAAAGGAAAGAATAATTGTCTTAGAAATTCCCTTTCAATTGCTTTCTAAGCTAAGAAAATATCTCCATTATTTTGGAAGTTATAAAGAAGTTAGTTCGTATCTACCGTTGGGCGCCATATTTTGTTATTCTTCCTCTAGAGATGAAATCATAGTAATTCCCTTTCAAATTCTTTCTAAGCTATGCAAATATCTTTATTATTTTAGAAGTTGTAAAAATAGTGCTTGAATATCCATCGTTGGGCGCCATTTTTGCTTAATCTTCCTCTAGAGCTGAAAGGAAAGAATAATTGTCATGGGAATTGCCGTGATTACAGGCAAGCAGGGTCTGTTGCTCAACTATTCGGTGTTCGAGGCAGCTATTAAGATGAATGTGATCTAATTCATAGATCACCTCCGAAACTATGGCAGAACAAATTTAGTTGATGATAGATAATCTGAGTATATTGCTCAACTATTCGAGGTGTTTGAGGCAAATCATTTGCAATTCTTCTTCTACTGATCTTTCCTTAAACTTCCATCATTTCAAAACCAGCCCTCCCTTCTTTCTTTTACGAAATTTACTTAATGAATGAGCGAACGTGCGGTGTCAAAGCATTAAAACTAACTTTACCAAAATGTTGTTAAACCAACAGTTAACTAGTTGACAGACGTTTTGTTATTTGCTGTTTTTGTTGTTGCTATAGTATCGTTTACATTGTCTCGTCTGTCCTTCTTTCAGACTTCATTCACTTTGAAACGTGTGTCTAAATCCAACAGACAGTTAGGCACAGGCGGACGGACGGACGGCGGGACAGACAGACACAAACCGCCGATTGACAGGCGGCGACCAATTCAAACCAACATTGAAAAGAGTTATGCTTAAGCAATCTGCCGCTTTGATTCCCTTTTGCGGTCTACAATGAGACTTGTTTTTTCTTTTTTTTTTCGTTTGAGGTTAAGTGAGATATTTACACTCAAGAAAATGGAAAAAACGCTCCCACATTTTATGCTATGAAATCATAGTTCTGTAGAATACAAATAAAATAACCATAAATTTTTATTATAATTTATGTAGTTATTGTGGTTGTTTTTTTTTGTTCTTCTCTCATTGTATTATTCTACAATTAATTTATATTGTCATACAAGTTTTGTTTTTGCAGCAAGCACCGCCAGCACCACCACCGCAGCACCAACAACTAGGAACAACAGAAACTTCAATTAAAACATTAATTGAGGCTAATTAAACTCTGTTGTTGTTGTTGCTACTTTGGCTGGCTCGTTCATGCGGTGGTCGGTCTTCAACCAAGAACAATGAAATGCAGACTCAACCGCAGGCAAACGTTTTGCTCTTAAAGCAGGAGCGTGCTGTTTATATTTGAAGCCTTTGGCAGGGGAGGAGGAATTTTAGAGGGATTGGAATGGTTATAGCCTGGATGTTTAAAGAAAATCTAGAAAGGAAAGAATCAGTAAGTCTTTCGAAAATCTCGTCTGGCTTAGCTTCTACATCATATAACTCTTAATCTGAAGATGGTTAGTTGGTTGTCTACCGTTGGGCGCCATTTTGTTGTTAGAGATGAAAGGAAGGAATAATTGTTATAGAAATTCCCTTTCAAATGCCTTCTAAGCTATGAAAATATTTTCATTATTTTGGAAGTTATAAAGATAGTGAGTGAATAGCCATCGTTGGGCGCCATTTTTTGTTAATCTTGCTCTAGAGTAGAAAGAAAATAATAATTCTCATAAGAGTTCCCTTCCAAGTGCTTTCTAAATTATGAAAATATCTTCCCTATTTTAGAAATTTTAAAAATAATTAGTTCATGTCTACCGTTGGGCGCCATTTTGTTGTTAGTCTCACTCTAGAGAAGAATTGTTATAGAAATTCGCTTTCAAATGCTTTCTAAGCTAAGCAAATGTCTTCATTATTTTGGAAGTTGTAAAGATAGTTAGTTCGTGCCTACCGTTGGGCGCCATTTTTCTTGTTAATCTTCCTCCAGAGATGAAAGGAAGGAATAATTGTTATAGAAATTCCCTTTCAAATGCTTTCTAAGCTATGAAAATATCTTTATTATTTTGGAAGTTATAAAGAATACCCATCGTTGGGCGCCATTTTTTTGTTAATCTTGCTCTAGAGTAGAAAGAAAATAATAATTCTCATAAGAGTTCCCTTCCAAGTGCTTTCTAAATTATGAAAATATCTTCCCTATTTTAGAAATTTTAAAAATAATTAGTTCATGTCTACCGTTGGGCGCCATTTTGTTGTTAGTCTCACTCTAGAGAAGAATTGTTATAGAAATTCGCTTTCAAATGCTTTCTAAGCTAAGCAAATGTCTTCATTATTTTGGAAGTTGTAAAGATAGTTAGTTCGTGCCTACCGTTGGGCGCCATTTTTCTTGTTAATCTTCCTCCAGAGATGAAAGGAAGGAATAATTGTTATAGAAATTCCCTTTCAAATGCTTTCTAAGCTATGAAAATATCTTTATTATTTTGGAAGTTATAAAGAATACCCATCGTTGGGCGCCATTTTTTTGTTAATCTTGCTCTAGAGTAGAAAGAAAATAATAATTCTCATAAGAGTTCCCTTCCAAGTGCTTTCTATATTATGAAAATATCTTCCCTATTTTAGAAATTTTAAAAATAATTAGTTCATGTCTACCGTTGGGCGCCATTTTGTTGTTAGTCTCACCCTAGAGAAGAATTGTTGTAGAAATTCGCTTTCAAATGCTTTCTAAGCTAAGAAAATGTCTTCATTATTTTGGAAGTTATAAAGATAGTTAGTTCGTGCCTACCGTTGGGCGCCATTTTTTTTTTGTTAGTCTTCCTCTAGAGATGAAAGGAAGGAATAATTGTTATAGGAATTCCCTTTCAAATGCTTTCTAAGCTATGAAAATATCTTTATTATTTTGGAAGTTATAAAGATAGTGTGTGAATGTCCATCGTTGGTCGCCATTTTTTTGTTAATCTTGCTCTAGAGAGAAAGGAAAGAATAATTGCTATAGGATTTCCTTTCCAAATGTTTTCTAAATTATGAAAATATCTTCCCTATTTTAGAAATTTTAAAAATAATTAGTTCATGTCTACCGTTGGGCGCCATTTTGTTGTTAGTCTCACTCTAGAGAAGAATTGTTATAGAAATTCGCTTTCAAATTATTTCTAAATAATGAATATCTATATATAATAAAATTTTATATTATATATAAATAAACCAGATATATTTCAAACTTTGGCTAACTAAATATTTTCCTAAATCCTTCCAGTTTATTGTCCTAGAAACTTATAAACATTCCTCCCCTTTTTTCCACGTCCCTATTTCCACTATCCACTATAAAACCGCATAGTGTTGCAACAACATTGTATGTTTACCGTGTGTGTGCGTGCGCGTAGTATCGAGAGAGTGTCCATGTTACACTATGCAGCAAAAAAAAAAAAAAAACAAAAATTGTGTGTTAAAGTCGAAAACTTTTATATTTTGTGCATTGAGGCAACATAAAAAATTTTCTTATGGATTTTTTTTTAATTTTTACCAAAATTCAAATGTTTGTAGTGGGTTCCTTTAATATTTGAACTCTCATTTTGGATATATTTTTCCGATCGTATCCGCTTATTAGGTTGCTTACAAATGTTGCGCATTACACTTTCACATTGAAACAGTGAACAGGAACTGCCTTCAAAAATTTGGGAAAAATATTAGTTTTTTTTTGCTGGCAAGAAAAAAAAAACATAAAAATCGAATCGAAACATTCTAACGAATAAAATTATGTCTATAGGTTAAAGATCTATGCATAAATATATGGCACGAACAAATCATAAAAATAGAAATAAGTCGGAAAATTTTTGTTTTATTTTTTAATAGCTGACATTCTAACACAAAAAACGATGTTTTTGAGTCAAAGATCTATGATAAACTCTTTGTAGACGCAAAAGATTAAAAAAAGAATCATGAGTTTTAATTTTTCTTAAATCATGTTTTTGTATTCTTTTTTAAAATAATGATTGAACAAATATTTTTATTTAAAAACATCATGAATTTTATTTTTTTAAATCAAGATTTTTTTTTAATTTTTTTTTGCAAAAAATTTGGAAAAATAATTCTGAAAAAAAAATCTATTTTTGCTCGAACAAAAGAATAATAAAAAAGTCGACAAAGCGTATTTTGTTTAATTTTTAATACAAAATGAAAAATCTACGAATAAGCTCTTTGTACACACCAACGATTTTTAAATATCATATTTTTTAAAAAAACATGAATTTTTATTTACTTTAACAAAAATTATGATTTTGTATTTTTTTATCGTGATTTTTTTAATTTAAGAAATCATGACTTTTTATTTTTTTTAATTCATAGTTTGTTTTAATTATAATTTTTTAATTAAAAAATATGATTTTTTAATTAATTTTTTTATCGTTTTTTATGTTTGTTAATCATGATTTTGTAATTGTTTTTTTTTCGTTATAATGTTAGCTATTAAAAAAAATAAAATAAAATATTTTTCCCTTTTTTCTATTTGTTGCGATTTGCTAGCAAAGATATATTGTAACACAAAAAAATCTTAAAAAATTGAAAAATTTGTTTTAGTTTATTCGTTTGTATTTTTTGGTCTATAATCAATATTTGATTTGAACTGGGATATTGTCCTGGCTCAAGATCATTTTGCATCTATATTTAATAGAATGCAAATTTATTTTCAAATAGCATGGCGACATTTATTAAAAAGACGTTTGACATGGTCGAAATCATGATCGTGGTAGTCTGCAGCCAAGTAATAAATGTCACCATGCCATTTGTAAATAAACTTACATTCTATTAAATATAGATGCAAAATGGTCTTTAGCCAGGACAATATCCCAATTGAAAAACATCTATGAATAAACTATTTGTAGACACAAAAAAATCATATTTTTGAAATCATGATTTTTTATTTTTTTGTTTTAAATCATTATTTTTTTTAATCATGATTTTTTATTATTTTTTTTAAATGAATTTTTAATTAAAAATATGACTTTTTTCAATTATGTTTTTTATTTTTTTTTTAAGTGGTCCTTTTTTACTTTAAACCATTTTTTTAAATCATGACTTTTTAATTTTTTAAAAATCATGATTTTTTATTTTTTAAATGATTTTTTAATTAAAAATATGACTTTTTTAAATTACGTTTTTTATTTTTTTTTTAAATGGTCCTTTTTTACTTTAAACCATTTTTTAAATCATGACTTTTTAATTTTTTAAAAATCATGATTTTTTTAATTTTAAACAAATATTATTTTTTATTTTTTTAGCCACCATTTTAAACACTTTTTTTGCGTTAGCTATTAAAAATTTTTGCCAAATTTTTTCACTTTGTTATGATTTTTTTCGAAAAAAAAAAATATTTTTTTCCAAATTTTTTAAGTCTGTAAACTAAACCACTGTTTCTATGTGAAAGTGAATATTTGTAGCCATCATGAACACCTTTATTTTAATATTTATAACATAAAAAATACAATTACTCATTTTTTAATATCGTTTTCAAATTTTGGCAAACCAAAATTTATCAGAAAATGTTATACTTGACCCTTCGAAACAAATCTTTGTGGCACAGTGTTATTGCTGGTGGTGCTGGCTGGCTGCAAACCACAAACAAAAACACCACTATTGTATAATGTGTGCGGGTGTTGATCTTCAAGAGGTCAATCGTGATGTTAAGTGTACAATAACATAAAACTCAATATGCTCAGTCGTAAATTAAAAGAACTAGAGTACATGAACAAAAAAGACACAACCAGGGTTTATATATAAAATGCGAATACATACATACATATATATGTATGTACGTATGTTCTCTGAGAAACATTTTGAAGTCGGTCCAATTAAATAAAATGCTAAAGTCATTGCACCGATATTAATAATGGTCTATTTAAATTAAAATCATTTATGTTAATTGTTTTTTTTTGTTTCTTCAATCTCTCTCAATATAAATTAAATAAATAGAACAAATTTTCCTTTTTGGGGACAAGCCGAAGAGTTAATTAAAATCATTAAAATTTTTTTTAGAACAAAGTCTCTAAGAAACTCATTTTTTGGGACACACGGAAGAGTTAATTAAATTAAATTCCTCTCAATAGATTAGCTAGGGGGTCCATCTTTGTTCACCTTAAGTGAATAATCTCATTGCTGATATTGAACTTGTTAATCATTCGAATTCTTTTTAGAGATCAATTTCTAAGAAACTTATTTTTTTTTGTGGACAAGCAGAAGAGTTGATAAAATTTCCTTAATGTCCACCTTAAGTGAATACCCTCATTGCTGATATTGAAGTTTGAAATCATTCAAATCCTTTTCATAGAACAAGTTGTCATTTTGGGGACTAGTAGAAGAGTCAATTAAATTTTTCTCATTAAATTAGGTCGTGGAGTCCACCTATGTTCACCTTAAGTGAATACCCTCATTGCTGATATTGAAGTTTAAAATCATTCAAATTCTTTTCATAGAACAAGTTCTCATTTTGGGGACTAGCAGAAGAGTCAATTAAATTTTTCTCATTAAATTAGGTCGTGGAGTCCACCTATGTTCACCTTAAGTGAATACCCTCATTGCTGATATTGAAGTTTAAAATTATTCAAATTCTTTTCATAGAACAACTTCTTATTTTGGGGACTAGCAGAAGAGTTAATTAAATTTTTCTCTTAAATTAGGTCGTGGAGTCCACCTATGTTCACCTTAAGTGAATACCCTCATTGCTGATATTGAAGTTTAAAATCATTCAAATTGTTTTCATAGAACAAGTTCTCATTTTGGGGACTAGCAGAAGAGTCAATGAAATTTTTCTCATTAAATTAGGTCGTGGAGTCCACCTATGTTCACCTTAAGTGAATACCCTCATTGCTGATATTGAAGTTTGAAATCATTCAAATTCTTTTCATAGAACAAGATCTCATTTTGGGGACTAGCAGAAGAGTTAATTAAATTTTTCTCATTAAATTAGGGCGGGGAGTCCACCTATGTTCACCTTATGTGAATACCCTCATTGCTGATATTGAAGTTTAAAATCATTCAAATTCTTTTCATTTCTAAAATTAGCCAATGAATGAAATGTCATTACAACGACTCTTGTTGGAAAGAAAAGAAGAACTATGTCTTGTTTTAATTATATATCCAAATTATAGGTTGGCAATGCGATAATGAACACTGCACACTGTAGAGTTTGCCTCGAGTAGGAAGTCAATGGGAAAACTATGTATGTGCTGTTGCTTAGGGAGGCGGAAAAACCACATTTTCTTGTGAAATGCATGATTAAAAAAATAGCGTGCGTAGTTTTTCGCTTTATGCCATTAAATTCTGTACTTTAATTTAGTTTAGTTTTTTTTTCTTTGCTGGGATTTTCTCTACTTTAACAAAGTTTCCCAGATGAAGAGGTGGTGGTGGTTTCTAGTCCACAACAAGCTATAATCGAAACAATGCGAAACTGAAAAAAAATTTACATTAAATGTGCGTGCAGAACAACGGCGCAATACATGCCATGTTTTCAGAAAAAAATATTTCTTTTTTACGCAAAAAAATACAAAATTACATAAATTTTCAACAGAAAACCAGAAAAATAACTTGGCAGTTTCACATGAAGATTTAATAAGCGTTATAAATCTTACAGTTTGAATAATAATTATAATTAAATTTCAAAATTATGAAATGAAATGAAACAGGCGGGACGGCGCACAGTGGCATATTTTTATATACAAGCTGCGGCAAAAATTACAAGGAATAGAGCTGGGACCTTGAAATTTCCCACACATCCCTTATATCGTCATATTAGATTAAAAAACAATATTTTGTTAAACTCCGCCCACAACCACGCCTACCTCCCATTTAAAATAAAATGGAAAAAATGCATAAATTTCTTATTTTAATATATATGATGATGATATATATGATGATTGATTGAGTCCACAATTAAATGAAACTTGTCATTTAAAAAATTATATTTTTGTAAATCATGGTTTTTTTCAATTAAAAAAATCTTATTTTTTGAAAACATGATTTATTATTATTTTTATTAAATCATGTTTTTTAACATCGTTTTTTTTGCGTTAGAATGTTAGTTATTATAAAATAAAAAAAATATTTTTTCCCAACTTTTTTCCATTCGATATCAAAATATTTTTTTTACGATTTTCGAAATTTTTGACAAGAAAATATTTTATTTTTTAATCGATGACAAATGTATTAATCATAACCAGTGATTCTATTTGAGTCCAAAAATAAATAAAAATTGTCATTTAAAAAACTCATATCAATCATCACGATTTTTTATTTTTTGAATTAAAAAGATCTTTTTTTTTTAAACATGATTTATTATTATTTTTATTAAATTATGATTTTTATTTTTAAGCATTGTTGTTTTTGCGTTAGAATGTTATTAAAAAAATAAAAAAATATTTTTCAAACTTTTTTGCATTTTTTTTCAACGAAATTTTTGACAAAAAAATATTTTATTTTTTAATCGATGACAAATGGCCATTATAACCTTATAAATTATTAAAATTCATATTTTTTTAAATCATGATTTTTTATTTTTTTTAATTAAAAAAATCTTATTTTTTGCGAACATGATTTATTATTATTTTTATTAAATTATGATTTTTTTATTTTTTTGAGTATTGTTTTTTTTTGCGTTAGAATGTTATTAAAAAATAATAAAAAAATATTTTTTTCAAACTTTTTTGCATTTTTTTCAACGAAATTTTTGACAAAAAAATATTTTATTTTTTAAACGATGACAAATGCCTATTATAACCTTATAAATAACTACAGATTAATCATAACCAGTGATTCTATTTGAGTCCAAAAATAAATAAAAATTGTCATTTAAAAAAATCATATTTTTTTAAATCATGATTTTTTTTTTAAATAAAAAAATCTTATTTTTTGAAAACATGATTTATTATTATTTTTATTACATTATGATTTTTTGAGCATTGTTTTTTTGCGTTAGAATGTTATTAAAAAATAAAACAAAATATTATTTCCAAACTTTTTTGCATTTTTTTCAACGAAATTTTTGACAACAAATATTTTATTTTTTAAACGATGACAAATGGCTTTATAACCTTGTTAATAACTACAGAATTATCATAACCAGTGATTCTATTTGAGTCCAAAAATAAATAAAAATTGTCATTAAAAAAATTTTTTTAAATCATGATTTTTGATTTTTGTTTAATTAAAAAAATCTTATTTTTTGAAAACATGATTTATTATTATTTTTATTAAATTATGATTTTTTGAGCATTGTTTTTTTGAGTTAGAATGTTATTAAAAAATAAAAAAAAAATATTTTTCAAACTTTTTTGCATTTTTTCAACGAAATTTTTGCCAAAAAAAATATTTATTTTTTTAATCGATGACAAATGGCTATTATAACCTTATTAATAACTACAGATTTATCATAACCAGTAATTCTATTTGAGTCCAAAAATAAATAAAAATTGTCATTTAAAAAAATCATATTTTTTAAATCATGATTTTTTTAATTAAAAAAATCTTATTTTTTGAAAACATGATTTATTATTATATTTATTAAATTATGATTTTTTTTATTTTTTGAGCATTGTTTTTTTGCGTTAGAATATTAGTTATTAAAAAATAAAAAAAAATATTTTTTCCAAACTTTTTTGCATTTTTTCAAAGAAATTTTTGACAAAAAAAAAATATTTTATTTTTTTATCGATGACAAATGGCTATTATAACCTTATAAATAACTACAGATTAATCATAACCAGTGATTCTATTTGAGTCCAAAAATAAATAAAAATTGTGATTTAAAAAATCATATTTTTTTAAATCATGATTTTTTATTTTTTTTTTATTAAAAAAATCTTATTTTTTGAAAACATGATTTATTATAATTTTTATTAAATTATGATTTTTATTTTTAAGCATTGTTTTTTTGCGTTAGAATATTAGTTATTAAAAATTAAAACAAAATATGTTTCCCAACTTTTTTCCATTTGTTATGATTTTTTCAACGCACAGTGGCTCAGTATCAAAATCCAGCGGCCAAAATTCAATAACTTTTGTTCTAGTATACATTTTTGAGTTCTGTAAAAAACCAAAATTAGACAAGGACCCAAGGATTATATATTAACATTTAAAATCAGGAAAACGGATATATTTTAAAAATCGGCCAAAGTTGACTATTTTTCGTATTTTTCGATTTTAAAGAAAATTAAAATTTATATTTTTTTGGTTTTATGTTTTTTTATATATTTTTACGTATTTGTTCAAAATGCAAAGAACAAAAAATTCAATTTTTTGTATTACATAATTTTACGTTTTTCGGATTTTGAAAATTTAAAAAAAAAAGTAATTTCTTTTTTTTTGACTTTGTCGAACTATTTCTCACACATTTTAAGAGATTTTGCATTTAGATCTTTTTTTGTTAGAAATTGTGGTTTCTTAGCTTTATTATGACACCAACCAAAACTATGTTTGTGCCAAATATAGTTTGTTTGTAGTAAATATTTTTAAAAGTATGATTTTTGCACAAATGTCTGACTTTGAACCAACAAAACTTTCAACTTCCTTCAAAAGCCTTTAACGAAATATATACATATTTGGAAAGGTTGAAGGGTTCCCCGTTTTTTGTAGGGTAACTTTGGCCTGCACGAAATTGCACCCTTGGAAGTTAGCATACATTTAGTGCAAAAAGTCAGATTTTTTAGTTCCAAAACGCCATTAAGTCATTTCGTCTCATTTTCGCCAATTTCTAAAATATATCCGATTTCCTTATTTTTAATGTTAATATCTCAAAATAATCCTTGGGTCCTTGTCTAATTTTGTTTTTTTACAGAACTCAAAAATGTCTACTAGAACAAAAGTTATTGAATTTAGGCCGATGGGTTTTGATTCTGAACCACTGTGGGACGTCATAGATTTCTTATTTTAATATATATGCTAATACAAATACAAACCAGTGATTTCAATTGAGTCCACAATTAAATGAAAATTGTCATTTAAGAAAATCATTTTTTTAAATTGATTTTTTTAAATGATTTTTTATTTTTTTTTTATTAAAAAAATATTTTTTGAAAATATGATTTATTATTATTTTTATTAAATCATGATTTTTAAGCATTGTTTTTTGGCGTTAGTATATTAATTATTAAAAAATAAAAATATATATTTTCCCAACTTTTTTCCATTTGTCATGATTTTTTAAAAATTTTAGTTTTTTACGATTTTCGAAATTTTTGACAAACAAAATATTTTAGTTTTTAATCGTTGACCAATGGCGATTATTACTTTAGAATGAAATAATAAAATATATTAAAAAAACATAAAAATAATACGTTTAATTTTCTTTAAAATCGAAAAATACGAAAGTAGTCAACTTTGGGCCGATTTCTAAAATATTTCCGATTTCCCGATTTTTAATGTTAATATCTCAAAATAATACTTGGGTCCTTGTCTAATTTTGGTTTTTTACAGAACTCAAAAATGTCTACTAGAAAAAAAGTTATTGAATTTTGGCCGATAGATTTTGATTCTGTGCCACTGTGCAACGCCCAAATAAAAATTTTAGTTTTTTACGTTTTTTGAAATTTTTGAAAAAATAAAAATACTTTATTTTTTATCGATGACAAATGGCTGTTTTAAACTTATAAAAAAAACTAAGATTAATCATAAAATCTTACTTTAAAAATAGTACATCCCTAAAGTATGCTTTAAATAAATTTTCCACAAATACATTAATAGAGTGCAACGAAGAAAGTATTGCTTAGAAGGTTTTACCATTTCCGTTATTAAATCGATGTTGTCAGCTATAAGCAGAATATTCTTCTCAAAATTAATAAATAACACAATAGTTTAACAATATTTGTAAATGTCGAGATATCGGTCGGCCTCGCGAATACAGTTTTTTGCTGTGGAAAATTAACAATACGAAATAAATACAAACTTCAGGTCATTTCACTGTCTGAAAATGAAAGAAAAAAACTTTTTTAAATGCCAAAGAAAACCTCAATAGCTTCTATCTTCTACAAACTAAAAGAAATTTTAATAAGATATATGGTTTGTGATATACAGCCCAATAAAATAACCTCTACGATGATGAAATTTTCAACAATTTTAGCATTTATGAACTTTAAATTCATGCCCAGCTAATTTTAGCCACAATATTGGCAAAATCTTTTGAAATATGTTTAATAGGACTGTTCTTTGTGAAATTCAATTTTATAAAGTCGAGATTTGAGAGTTTTTGCCGCTGCTAATACACTGTGCGGCATTTCGTTAAATCAATTTCCTTTCATAATGATTTCCAACCAAAAAAAATTAAATTCATTCAAAACAAAAACTTTGGATATCTTAATTTGTTTACGGGGGGAAGGGGGGCTTTTGTTTGCCACATCCGTTCACCGGGGGTTCATTATACTCTCGGCAGCACACTTTGATATTGGGTTTCACAAAAAAAAAACAAAAACACAAAATTAAACCGAAAATATGCTGATTGACTTAAATTCAGAGTCGATTAACGTCGATTCGTGTACTAGCCGGCTTTTACTTCTGTGTCTTTTTTGCTTCAACCTGCTGTCCATCCGCCTGTCTTACCGTCCGTCCAAACCTGCTGCCTACGTAATTATTGAACTCACGCCGACTCAAAATCTATAAACAATGAGGTGATGATTTTTACAAAATTGTGGAAAATCTCAGGAAATATGTATTATTCCCGTAATAAATTATCACTTGTTTTATTTCGTTACACTGTGAGTAGTCTTAAACAAGTGTAAGGTGAATCCAGAGCAGAGCTCAACCTCAGGGCTCATGCCAAATATGAATAAATATAAATTCTCCCTAAAGGGGAGTTTACACTTAAAGATTTCTAGCACCAACTTCTTGTGTCGCAAAATTTCAAACTACAAAATGAGACAACATCTTTTTGCCGAAAATTCTTCGCAGTATCTGAATTGAACTCCAATTTCTATGATAAGTTCTCCCGAAAGGGAAGTTTACACTTAAAGATTTCTACCACAAACTTCTTGTGTCGAAAATTTCAAACTACAAAATGAGACAATATTTTTTTGACGAAAATTCTTCGCAGTATCTGAATTGAACTCCAATTTGTATGACAAGTTCTTAAGTGTAAACACTCCTTTTGATGGAAAAAGTCACAAAGCACCACAATTTCAGCGAAGTTATTTTGAGTTGATGGTATGTCGATCCATAATCCATCTTTCGGATAGTTAGCATGTCATGGGCTTTCCTTTTCTTTGTTTCATACTGAAAAAATTCTCCCAAAAGGGGAGTTTACACTTAAAGATTTCTAGTACAAACTTGTGTCGCAAATTTCAAACTACAAAATGAGACAATATTTTTTGCCGAAAACTATTCACAGTATCTGAATTGAACTCCAATTTGTATGATAAGTTCTTCCGAAAGGGGAGTTTACACTTAAAGATTCCGAATATAACTTCTTTTGTCGAAAATTTCAAACTACAAAATGAGACAATATTTTTTGCCGAAAATTCTTCACAGAATTTGAATTGAACTCCAATTTGTATGATAAGTTCTTAAGTGTAAACACTCCTTTTGATGGAAAAAGTCACAAAGCACCACAATTTCAGCGACGTTATTTTGAGCTGATGGTATGTCGATCCATCTTTGGCATGACATGGGCTTCCCTTTTTCTTTGTTTCATACAGATAAAAATTATTCCGAAAGGGGAGTTTACACTTAAAGATTTCTAGCACCAAATTCTTGTGTCGAAAATTTCAAACTACAAAAAGAGACAATATTTTTTACCAAACATTCTTCACAGTATCTGAATTGAACTCCAATTTGTAGGACAAGTTCTTAAGTGTAAACACTCCTTGTGATGGAAGGAGACACAAAGCACCACACTTTTAGTCAATTCAATTTGAGCTGATGGTATGTCGATCCATAAGCCGTCTTTCGGATACTTGGCATGTCATGGACTTTTCCTTTTCTTTGTTTCATACTGATAAAAATTCTCCCGAAATGGGAGTTTACACTTAAAGTTTTCCAGCACAACTTTTTATGTCGAAAGTTTCAAACAACAAAATGAGACAATATTTATTCCGAAAATGTAAATTGAACTCCAATTTGTATGATAAGTTCTTAAGTGTAAACACTCCTTGTGATGGAAAGAGACACAAAGCACCAAAATTGAAGCCAAAACAAGATGATGGTATGTCGAAAACTTGTCCATTCGACAGATAGCTAACATTAATGGCGATTTCGTAATTTGAAGTTTCCCATTATCTACTCCCAAATTCCCCTAAATCCCCATATTGTGTTTTATTTTATTTGTTTTTGTGTTTTTTTCCTGTGATTTTTTATGGACTTTATTATCAAAACAACATAGTATTTACATAATTTTTATTGAATTGCCTATTTCATTTAGTTCTTTTGTTGATGTCGTTGTTTTTTTTCAGTCTTCATCTCATGTTCAAACAACAACATATTTCATTACAATCCATTGACCTTTTCCTCGGGCGGAGAATTGAAATTGAAAACACTTCATTATAAAACTTTTCATTTTATTATTGTTGTTTTTTTCGAGTTTCAGTTATTGTGTTTTTTTCCAGCTTTTTTGTATTGAATTTCAATATATATACGCTTCTTGTGACGTATGTCTCTCTGTGTGTGAAAATATGCATAGTGTCCCTACTGTTGGTGGGTTTATTTATGGCTTGATAAAATTTCAATGTCAATTTCGTCATATCGTCTGGCTGGTTGTTTGTTGATGATGATTTACCGGGTATTTAACCGGGTGACCAACTACCACAGTGTTGTGCTTAAGTTTAAGGTTAAAAAGATTACAAGAAATCCATAGTTTTGCAGGTCTTCTTAGTAACAGAAAGAGAGAGAAATAAATAATAAATAAATAATAAAAAATAAAAAATAAAAATAAAAAATAAAAAATAAAAAATAAAAAATAAAAAATAAAAAATAAAAAATAAAAAATAAAAAATAAAAAATAAAAAATAACAAATAACAAATAACAAATAACAAATAACAAATAACAAATAACAAATAACAAATAACAAATAACAAATAACAAATAACAAATAACAAATAACAAATAACAAATAACAAATAACAAATAACAAATAACAAATAACAAATAACAAATAACAAATAACAAATAACAAATAAAAAATAAAAAATAAAAAATAAAAAATAAAAAATAAAAAATAAAAAATAAAAAAAAAAATAAAAAATAAAAAAAAAAATAAAAAATAAAAAAATAAAAAATAAAAAATAAAAAATAAAAAATAAAAAATAAAAAATAAAAAATAAAAAATAAAAAATAAAAAATAAAAAATAAAAAATAAAAAATAAAAAATAAAAAATAAAAAATAAAAAATAAAAAATAAAAAATAAAAAATAAAAAATAAAAAATAAAAAATAAAAAATAAAAAATAAAAAATAAAAAATAAAAAATAAAAAATAAAAAATAAAAAATAAAAAATAAAAAATAAAAAATAAAAAATAAAAAATAAAAAATAAAAAATAAAAAATAAAAAATAAAAAATAAAAAATAAAAAATAAATAAAAAATAAAAAATAAAAAATAAAAAATAAAAAATAAAAAATAAAAAATAAAATATAAAATATAAAATATAAAATATAAAATATAAAATATAAAATATAAAATATAAAATATAAAATATAAAATATAAAATATAAAATATAAAATATAAAATATAAAATATAAAATATAAAATATAAAATATAAAATATAAAATATAAAATATAAAATATAAAATATAAAATATAAAATATAAAATATAAAATATAAAATATAAAATATAAAATATAAAATATAAAATATAAAATATAAAATATAAAATATAAAATATAAAATATAAAATATAAAATATAAAATATAAAATATAAAATATAAAATATAAAATATAAAAAATAAAAAATAAAAAATAAATTTTTTTTAGTTTTTTCGTTTGAATTTTTTTTTGGCCTGTAATCAATATTTGATATGAACTGGGATATTGTCCTGGCTCAAGACCATTTTGCTTCTATATTTAATAGAATACAAATTTATTTACAAATGGCATGGTGACATTTATTACTAATAAAAAATAAAAAATATTAGTGGAGATGCTATAAATTCTCCATACCTACCTCGTGTCTATTCTTATATCATCTATGTATATTTTTTAATTTTGCTATTTCATGATTTTGTTGTTGTTATTTTCGCCAAGCATACCCGGTAGTTTTGGAGTATTTTCTTTTGTCTTAGCCACTTATTGTTGTTGCTGTTAGCCTTTACTCTTTTATACTTTAGCATTTAGCTTAAACGTGTTATTTTATTTGTCTTCTTCGCATAGCTTTTGTTTTCTCCTTCTGCTGAAGAGCCTCCAAATCGTGGCTGCTGTTGTCGCTTTATAGCTTCAGGGAGGCTACTGGGTCAAATTATGAATATACATTAAAAATCGAACACAACAATATGACGATGACGCTAAAGAGCAGACGAAGATGAAGATGAAAAAAGAAAGAAAAGGAAAAAAACACCAAAAAGGTGTTTAAGGTAATTTTTGAAACAGACATGCGAGTGAATTTGTGAAATATGACCACCTTTTTCGTGATGGTGTTGGTGGTGGTCCACAAGTGTAAATCAAAGCCACTCAAAACAAGATGATTTCAGCTGTTTTCTGTTTTCTGATTCGTGGTGTTTTGTGTTCAAACAAATTGTCATTTAAATTGAAAGCTATTCATCATCATTTAAAACGTTTAAAAATTAATAAAAAATTCAAATATTTTTATAACGAGCGTGCGTGCTTGTTTTGTTTTTTTGTGATGTCAGTGTGTGGTCATTAAAATTGGGGAGCGCCATCTATTGCTTAGACGTCAAGTTCACTCAAAGGGGTTAATGCCTTAATGATGGTTCTGGAAATCTTTTTGCCATTTCTATGATTAGAAATTTTGTAATTTTCTGCCTGAAAGGGGAGGGGGTATAGTTGAATAGCTTCATACCATTCAATGGAACAGTTGTTGCTTGGCAGCGGTAAAATCTAATGAAATTATAAGTAATTTGCGGATGGATGGCTGACCGACCATTACAACTGCACGTTTCACCTGAAGTGCAACGAGCTGTAGCGTTAGCTATGGTTTTCGAGAAAAGAAAAGTTCTAAGGAAAGAGAAGTTATTTTTTGTATTTAATTAAATTAATATAGCGCTACACAATTTTCTGCTTTAAATGTTTGTATTTTTATTTTTATTTTTATTTTTATTTTTATTTTTATTTTTATTTTTATTTTTATTTTTATTTTTATTTTTATTTTTATTTTTATTTTTATTTTTATTTTTATTTTTATTTTTATTTTTATTTTTATTTTTATTTTTATTTTTATTTTTATTTTTATTTTTATTTTTATTTTTATTTTTATTTTTATTTTTATTTTTATTTTTATTTTTATTTTTATTTTTATTTTTATTTTTATTTTTATTTTTATTTTTATTTTTATTTTTTTTTTATTTTTATTTTTATTTTTATTTTTATTTTTATTTTTATTTTTATTTTTATTTTTATTTTTATTTTTATTTTTATTTTTATTTTTATTTTTATTTTTATTTTTATTTTTATTTTTATTTTATTTTTATTTTTATTTTTATTTTTATTTTTATTTTTATTATGAACAATTTTATATATGTTTTTCATCTCAAAAAAGTTTGTTTAAACTTAGCCCCTTCTTATTTCCTCACCTCAGTTTTGTGTTTATTTCCGCAATTATCGTCTATGCCCCAGCCACACTCTTCTCTAATTGTTGTAAACTTTGTGTGTTCTTTTTCGTATTTCTTCGATAATACCCAATACATCTGCCAGCCTCGCTGTGTGTCTATCTTTTCGTCTCGGCTTAAGACAATGCGCCGTTGGATAAAAACCAAAATGAGAAAAAAGACAAAGTCATCTGGCGTAACTAATTGAGTCTACTTGTTCGCCGTTTGTATGAAGCGAAGCCACCGCCTCTCGTCCAACCAACCGACCAAGGTAACAACATTATAGAAGTTTCGAGTCAATAGACAAAAATAGATTCGGGCTACAAAATTTCCCTAAAAGCACAAAATATTTAAACCCAAATCAATTTCATCGATTTTGATGGCGAGCAGGAGGAGGGTGTAAATGCCGGTCGGCACTTCACATTGCGCAGCGACTAAAATACATTATTAAGCCAAAGGCGGCCAGAGCCAGAGCAATGCTTTAAAGAGTTACCAAAAAAGGAAAGTGTGCTGCGAGGGGCGAGGAGGTACTGGCCATGTGAGGTTCTACGTACACATGACCACAGCCAGGCACAGAGACTGAGGGGCGTTGCTTGAAAATACCCACCGCAATGAAAACAATTGTTTTGTTAAACGCACTTTTAATGATGAATTATTTTGAACAATATTCAAATGGATATTTGATGTTCCTCAAAGGTAATTCGTTAAGGTTTTTTTGGATTTGGGCTATTCAAATGAGTGGAGTATTCATTGACCTCAATCTGGTGTAAACTCAATTTTTAGTATATTAATTTTCGAAAGAAGAGATTTAAACAAAATATAAATAAAATATTCCAACAAATATTCCGAATAATAGAACATATTTTACGACAGTTATTTTGTGTTCGAAATGTGCAGCATTTACCAATTTTATTTTTTTGCACTTTGACATGCCATCTTTTTAAGAAACCCGATTTACATTGTTTGAAAAATCCGAGTTGTTTTGAAAAATTGTCTATCTTGCTTAAATTTCAAGAAACCCGGTTTTAAATTTTTAAAAACCCGGGTTTTAAAACCTGGTAAAGTTGAGTTTGTTAATTTGTTTAATAACCGGTTTAACTTTTGGTTAGAAAAATGTTCCATCTTGCTAAATTTTCAAGAAACCAGGTTTTTAATTTTGAAAAAAAAAACCGGGTTTTAAAAACCGTTTAAATTTGTGTTCATTAATTTGAACAAATATTGAAATTTTGTTTTGATTTTTTACTTTTTATAGTAACATTTCCAAGAAACCAGGTTTAAAATATTTGAAAAATCCGGGTTTCTTGAAAAAAAAATATTTTCTTTTGCCTTGATTTTTTTTAAATTTTGAAAAAAAACGGGATTTAAAAACCCATTAAATTTCTGTTTATTAATTTGTATATTCAAATGTTATTTTGATTTTTAATTTTTTTTTTGAAATTTTTTTTTAAATTTAAAAAAAAAACGGGATTTAAAAACCTATTAAATTTCGGTTTATTAATTTGTATATTCAAATGTTATTTTGATTTTTTACTTTTTACATTATATTTCCAAGAAACCCGGTTTAAAAAATCCGGGTTTCTTAAAAAAAAACAAAACTAAATATTTTCTTTTGTCATGAAAAAGTTTATATCTTGCTAAATTTTCACGAAAACCGGTTTTAAATTTTGAAAAAACAAGGGTTTTAAAAACCTATTAAATTTTTGTTTAATAATTTGAACCAATATTGCAATTTTAATTTAATTTTTTTACTTTTGACAGCAGCATTTCCAAGAAACCCGATTTAAAATATTTGAAAAATCCGGGTTTCTTAAAAAATCAGATCAACATATTTGCTTTTGTCTTGAAAAATTGTTTATCTTGCTAAATTTTCAAGAAAACCGGTTTTAACCTGAGTTTTAAAACCGTTATTATTAATTTGTACCAATATTGAAATATTATTTTGATTTTTACCTTTTATTATTAAACGTTTATAAGAAAACCGCTTTCAAATATTTGAAAAATCCTGGTTTAATTTTTAATTATTATTAATTTATCACTGCTGAATGCGATTACTCCCTCAAAAATGTTCAATCTTAATAAATTTTTGGGAAACCCGGTTTTAAATTTGTAAAAACCGGTTTTAAATTTTGAAAAACCCGGGTTTTAAAACCCGTTGATGTTCTGTTTATCAATTTGAACCATATTGAAATATTATTTTGATTTTTTTACCTTTTGATATTTAACATTTATAAGAAAACCGCTTTCAAATATTTGAAAAATTCGTTTTTTAACCTGTTCTTTATGTTTATTAAATTATTATTGCTAAATAATAAATATTTCAGAAAACCGGTTTTAAATTTTTAAAACCCGGGTTTTTTAAATCCGGATTAAGTTGTTTTTCCCAAAAAATGACGTAATTTTTGAGAAACCCGTTTTCAAATGATAGAAAAGGCCTGTTAAACTTAAAAAACCCGGCTATTGAATTGTCGATTTTCTTAACAAAAATATTTCATTATAACCGAAACCGGTTTCAAGTGTTAAAGAAAACCGTATGAAATTTATAAAATTATAAAACCCCGATTACAGAGTTTTAGGAACGATTGCAATTTTTGTTTACAGTAATTAGTCTTCGCTGATTACGTTTTCGCTTTAAGAAATACTTTTATTATGTTTTGAGTTTTTTCGAAAACCAGTTCAAAATATTGAAAACCCGGATTTTAAACCGCTTTGAATTTTGTTTTTATTTATTTATCTATTTAAATATATATATATATATATATATATATATATTGGTTTTATTTTTATTTATTTATCTAAGTCGAAGCTTGAAGTATAGAAAAGACCCGGTTTTCAAAACCGGGTTTCTCCAGAAATATGCTTAATTTTAGTTTTTTTGGTTGTAAAAAAACGAACCGAAACCGGTTTCAAATATTAAAAATCCCTGGTTTTAAAACCGGTTTTCTCGAAAAATGTGATAAGACGACAATTTTTAGATTTTTATGAGCGATTGGAATTTTTGTTTAGTAATTAGTCGTCGCTGATTACGTTTTCGCCTTAAGAAATATTTGATTTTTCGAAAACCGGTTCAAAATATTGAAAACCCGGATTTCAAAACCGGTTTGAATTTTGTTTTTATTTTTATTTGTTTATCTATTTAAAGTGAAGCCGGTTTCAATATAGAAAAAAAAGGGTTTCAAAACCGGTTTTCTCAGAAAGTGTAATACGATATAATAAAATGATTTTATGTTTTTTCTTGTCAAAAAAACCGAACCGAAACCGAATACAAATGCTTTAAAAAAACTCTTTAAACCGCTTTTGGTTTGAAGAAATATTTCATTTTTCGAAAACCGGTTCAAAATATGGAAAACCCGGATTTCAAAACCGGTTTGAATTTTGTTTTTATTTTTATTTATTTATCTTTGTAAAGCGAAACCGGTTTGAAGTATGGAAAAAACCGGGTTTCAAAACCGGGTTTCTCAAGAAATATGATACGATATAACGAAATGCTTTGTTTTTTCTTGTCAAAAAAAACGAACCGAAACCGGATACAAATGTTTCAAAAACTCGTGTTTAAAATATTGAAAACTCGAATTTCAATACCGGTTTGAATTTTGTTTTTATTTTCATTTATTTATCTATTTAAAGCGAAGCCGGTTTCAATATAGAAAAAACCGGTTTTCTCAATAAATGTGTTACGATATAATAAAATGATTTTATGATTTTTCCTTGTCAAAAAAAAACGAACCGAATGCTTTAAAAAAACTCTTAAAACCGCTTTTGTTTTTCAGAAATATTTTATTTTTCGAAAACCGGTTTAAAATATTGAAAACCCGGATTTCAAAACCGGTTTGAATTTTGTTTTTATTTTTATTTATTTATCTATTTAAAGCGAAATCGGTTTGAAGTATAGAAAAACCCGGTTTTCAAAACCGGTTTTCTCAAGAAATATGATACGATATAACGAAATGCTTTGTTTTTTCTTGTCAAAAAAAACGAACCGAAACCGGATACAAATGTTTCAAAAACTCGTGTTCAAAATATTGAAAACTCGAATTTCAAAACCGGTTTGAATTTTGTTTTTATTTTTATTTATTTATCTATTTAAAGCGAAATCGGTTTGAAGTATAGAAAAAACCGGGTTTCTCAAGAAATATGATACGATATAACGAAATGCTTTGTTTTTTCTTGTCAAAAAAAAACGAACCGAAACCGGATACTAGTGTTTAAAAAAGTCGGGTTTTAAGAAATATTTTATTTTTCGAAAACCGGTTCAAAATATTGAAAACTCGGATTTAAAAACCGGTTTGAATTTTGTTTTTATTTATTTATCTATTTAAAGCGAAACCGGTTTCAATATAGAAAACCCCGGTTTTCAAAACCGGTTTTCTCAAGAAATATGATACGATATAACGAAATGCTTTGTTTTTTCTTGTCAAAAAAACGAAACTAAACCGGATACAAATGTTTAAAAAACTCGTGTTTTAAGAAATATTTTGCTTTTCGAAAACCGGTTCAAAATATTGAAACCCGGATTTCAAAACCGGTTTGAATTTTGTTTTTATTTATTTATCTATTTAAAGCGAAACCGGTTTCAATATAGAAAAACCCGGTTTTCAAAACAGGTTTTCTCAAAAAATGTGATACGATATAATAAAATGATTTTGTGTTTTTTCTTCTCAAAAAAAAGGAACCGAAACCTGATACAAATGTTTAAAAAACTCGGGTTTTAAAACCGATTTTTCACAATGAATTTGTGTGCTGCTCATTTCGGTTGGTGCGGCTCCTGAACGGCCCCTGCCTACAATTCAATGTTTAGTATAACCGTAACCGGTTCCAAATGTTCAAAAACCCGGGTTTAAAAACCGGTTTTCTCTAAAATGCGATAAGATATAACAAAATTAATTTGAGTATTTTGTTATAGTGTTTGCTCATTTGGGGTGGGTTGATGTCTGAAGGCCCCCATTCTGACAAAGAGACCACTTATCAATACATTTGTTTCTCTAGAATCTCTAGTGGACTTTCTAATCCTCAAATGCTACAATTTTGACTATTAGCATAGTCAACTAAATGGATCATCTATTTTGCTATATTTTATTTTTTTGTCTAACTTGATTTTTGTTTCGACCATATTTGGGATTTTTTGTCCCAGACCCTAATACACAAATTCCACTAGAACTCATAAAACTAAATCCAACACTTTTTTCCCTAAAATTATACAAATTAATTTACCCCTTTGGGGGTCATAATTAAATTTAAAAATTGATATTCCGTGATTTTGTCTATTTAATATTTGATTACTAATTTCCTATGAAAGCAACAACAAAACCTAAAACTAGGAAAAAATTATGGGCATGAATATTAGCAACAGGTGTTTTTCGTCTTTACGAAAATTCCTCTTTTCTTTCTCTTCACTTCAATTTTCCGCAGTACAACCGAGTACAACTCCAAACAGACGCAAAAGTCAACAATAACAGCAACAACCGAAAAGGCTCTATTCAATGCCCATAAAACATGTTAATTGTAAACAGATGGATATGAATGTGCGCGTGTGTGTGTATAATAAAAATCGTTTAAATTTTTTTAAAACAAATAAATATATGGGTCATTTCTCTAAATATGGCAGAGGCAGGCAAATACATTGATTTTATATTCGATTTTTTACAGCAAGAATTCCATGTTTATCTTTATTTTCCAATATTGACATGACGATGAAAAAAAATCTCACTTGATAGGCTCTGAATTGTTTGGATTGGGTGGGATGTGCAGAATATAGGCAAAACGAAAATGTTTGCGAATATTTTTAACGAGGGAAGTTTATTTTTAAACAAAACCTCGGGACCAAAGTAGAATGTAGAGATTTTATATTTTTAAATTTGGGACATAAATGTTTGGAATTACAATATTTCATAAAGTAAAGATATTTAGTAGTAACTCTTCCACTTCCGCAGCGACCCTCCTCGCCCATAATCATCGTATGGCAACAGTTTTATTTGTTTATTCATAAATTAGCATTTCTTCTTTGTATCCAATACATCATCAATTTTCGTTATTTTTAAACCGACTCCAGTTCTTTACAGTCTGTTTGTCTCTGTGCTGCTATTAACGACAGCGTGATATGGTCTGGATAGATGGATGGGATGGCCTGGATTGTCGTAACATTTTTGGGGAGGGGTAGGTAAATGGTTTTGTATTGTGGGTAGCTTAAAGAAAAAAACCAGGGTTGGCGGCAAAGCCGGAAACGAACTACTACCACAAATGCAGTCAAGTGTAAAGTTGTCGTTTTCTTTTTTCAACTTTTATTTCCGAAAGTAATTTGTGCTCATCCGCACTAAGGCTTGGACACCTTTTTGGTCGATCCCAAACTAGTTTAGATGACTCTTTCCATGACCTGATTATTGATTTATAAATAAATACCACTATTTACACAATTTCTTAAAATGCTTAGAATTAAAAGACTGTAGGAACAATATGTATGCTCAAATAATATGTACTTCTTTGAAAGTACCTTAGAACTCTGTAATTATCATTGAAATAACGAACATCTGTGAAAAGTTTTTCCACATATGGGCCTTTAAATACTTCAAAGGATCATTATTTTGATAATTTTCCAATAGTTTTAGATGTATGAAGACAATTTTTTTTACATCAACATTTATGCAATTAAAAAAATAATACATTTAGTTTTTTCGTTTGCATTTTTTGGTCTGTAATCAATATTTGATTTGAACTGGGATATTGTCCTGGCTCAAGACCATTTTGCTTCTATATTTAATAGAATGCAAATTTATTTACAAATGGCATGGTGACATTTATTACTTGGCTGCAGACTACCACGATCATGATTTCGACCATGTCAAAAGTCTTTTCAAGTGGCTTCGCAGCGACTTTTCAACATCAAACCCGGCCTCTATAAGGAGATGATTCTCACAAACGAACGAGAATCACAACTCACTTGCCGAATTTGCGTTTAAAAAATCGCACCAAGTAATAAAGCACACATGCCATCTTACAAGCATCTCATTGAGTTGCATATGTAAGTATGTGTATATGCAGGTATAGTTACCCAGCAATACTTCTGCCGTGCCAACGCTCATTTGTTTTAGTTTTTTCGTTTGCATTTTTTGGTCTGTAATCAATATTTGATTTGAACTGGGATATTGTCCTGGCTCAAGACCATTTTGCCATTTGTAAATAAATTTGCATTCTATTAAATATAGAAGCAAAATGGTCTTGAGCCAGGACAATATCCCAGTTCAAATCAAAAAAATAATACATTTTTAAAGTTTCGGGTAAAATTTTCAAAAAAAAAATAATTTTCCAAAAAAAAATTATATTTTTTATACTATTTTTGGTCGAATTTATAATTTTTATTTAGTCGTATAAACATTTCACAAAGTTTGATACCAATATTGGATAGGTTTGAGACGATGTTGTATCGTTCTTAATAAATCGGGTGAAATCTCAACATTGAGATATAGGACTTTAATTGATAGCAAACTAATTATTCATTTATAGAGACATTATTTGTTTATTTCTCCATGCAATGTTGCAGTGTTGGTGCAAAAATTCCATAAAAACATTTTCAGGGAAATTTTTCAGAAAAAAGTTAATTTTTTTACTATTTTTGTTGGTATTTATAATTTTTATCGATTCTTATAAACATTTCACAAAGTTTGATACCAATATTGGATAGGTTCGATACGATGTTGTATCATTCTTAATAAATCGGGTGAAATCCCAACTTTGAGATATAGGACTAAAACTGATGCCAAACTAAAGATTGATTTCCAGGGGATACTATATCATTAATAGAGTCGTTATATGTTCATATTTTAGCAGCAATGTTGCAGTATCTGTGCAAAATTCCATAAAAAATATTTTCAGGGAAATTTTTCCAGAAAATTTAAATTTTGTAGAAAAATTTATATTTTTTAATATTTTTGTTGGTATTTATAATTTTTATCGATTCTTATAAACATTTCACAAAGTTTGATACCAATATTGGATAGGTTTGAGACGATGTTGTATCGTTCTTAATAAATCGGGTGAAATCTCAACATTGAGATATAGGACTTTAATTGATAGCAAACTAATTATTCATTTATAGAGACATTATTTGTTTATTTCTCCATGCAATGTTGCAGTGTTGGTGCAAAAATTCCATAAAAACATTTTCAGGGAAATTTTTCAGAAAAAAGATATTTTTTTTACTATTTTGGTCGGATTTATAATTTTTATTGATTCTAATAAACATTTCACAAAGTTTGATATCAATATTGGATAGGTTTGCGACGATGTTGTATCTTTCTTAATAAATCGGATGAAATCTCAATTTTTCATTTATAGTGACATTATTTGTTTATATTTCAGCAGCAATGTTGGTGCAAAAATTCCATAAAAACATTTTCAGGGAAAATTTTCAGAAAAAAGTTAATTTTTTAATATTTTTGTTGGGATTTATAATTTTTATTTATTCTAATAAACATTTCACAAAGTTTGATACCAATATTGGATAGGTTGGACACGAAGTTTGTATCATTCTTAATAAATCAGATGAAATCTCAACTTTGAGATATAGGACTAAAACTGATGGCAAATTAACGATTAATTTCCAGCGGATACTATATCATTAATAGAGACGTTATTTGCTCCTATTTCAGCAGGAATGTGTAGTATCCGTGCAAAATTCAATAAAAAACATTTTCAGGGAAAATTTTCCCGAAAATTTAAATTTTCTAAAAAAAAATATATTTTTTAATATTTTTGTTGGGATTTATAATTTTAATCGATTCTTATAAACATTTCACAAAGTTTGATACCAATATTGGATAGGTTTGAGACGATGTTGTATCATTCTGAATAAATCGGGTAAAATCTCAACATTGAGATATAGGACTAAAACTGATAGCAAACTAAAGATTAATTTCCAGGGAATACTATATCATTAATAGAGCCATTATTTGTTCCTATTTCAGCAGCAATGTTGCAGTGTCAGTGCAATATTCCACAAAAAATGAGGGGAAAATTAAAAAAAAAAACTGGAATTTTCGGGAAAATAATATTTTTTTTTCATTTTTGGCAGGATTTAGAATTTTTATTTAGTCGTATAAACATTTCACATAGTTTGATACCAATATTGGATAGGTTTGCAATGATGTTGTATCATTCTTAATAAATCGGGTAAAATCTCAACATTGAGATATAGGACTAAAACTGATGGCGAACTAAGGATTAATTTCCAGGGGATACTATGTCATTAATAGAGTCATTATTTGTTCATATTTCAGCAGCAATGTTGCTGTATCTGTGCAAAATTCCACAAAAAAACATTTTCAGGGAAAATTTTCCAGAAAATTTAAATTTTCTAGAACAATTTATATTTTTTTAATATTTTTTTGTTGGGATTTATAATTTTTTATCGATTTTATAAACATTTCACAAGGTTTGACACCAATATTGGATAGGTTTGCAACGATGTTGTATCATTCTTAATAAATCGGTTGAAATCTCAACTTTGAGATATAGGACTAAAATTAATAGCAAATTAAAGATTCATTTATAGAGACATTATTTGTTTATATTTCAGCAGCAATGTTGCAGTGTTGGTGCAAAAATTCCATAAAAACATTTTCAGGGAAAATTTTCTGAAAAAAATATTTTTTTTTACTATTTTTGGTCGGATTTATAATTTTTATTGATTTTAATAAACATTTCACAAAGTTTGATACCAATATTGGATATGTTTGCGACGATGTTGTATATTTCTTAACAAATCGGATGAAATCTCAACTTTGAGATATAGGACTGAAATTGATAGCAAACTAAAGATTCATTAATATTATTTGTTTCTATTTCAGCAAAAATGTTGCTGTAACGGTGTAAACTCCATAAAAAAATGTCACGGAAAATTTTCAAAAAAATCATTTTTGAGAAAAATTAATATTTTTACTATTTTTGATCGGATTTATAATTTTTATTGATTCTAATAAACATTTCACAAAGTTTGATACCAATATTGGATAGGTTTGAGATGATGTTGTATCATTCTTAATAAATCGGGTGAAATCTCAACATTGAGATATACGACTAAAACTGATGGCAAACTAAAGATTTATTTCTAAGGATGCTAAAGCATTAAAAGAGCCCTTATTTATTCATATATCCGCAGCAATGTTGGCCATTATCCAGTGGTTTTCGATGTAAGAAGATACATTTTTAGACATCAACATTTTATCTATTATGCAAGGTCAAAAACAACAGTTTATAAAACTTATATTAAAAATATAATCTTTTTAAAAATAATTTTGGGGGAAATTATAAAAAATTGTTAAAATTTTCTGAAAATTAATATTTTTTTTTGGATTTTGGCGAATTGATTCGAATACTATTTGTAATTAGTCAGGTTAATATTTTTTGATACCAATATTGGATAGGTTTAAAACGATATTGCATCATTCTTAATAGATCGGCTGAAATCTCAACTTTGAGATATACGAACAAAATTGATGGCAAACGAAAGTGTAAACAAAGTCTATGCATAAGGATGAGTTTGAGTTATTTTGTCAATATTTTTGACTCAAAACTCCACTCTCTTTAATATCCATGATTGATTTTCAGTTTGTTAGGCAATTTATCCGCATATGATTTGCCGTTAGTCGAGTTTATATTTTTTAAGCATGTTGTGTGAGATTACACGAAGTTTGATACCAATATTGTATAGGTTTGAAATGATGTTGCATCATTCTTAATAAATCGGGTGAAATCTCAACATTGAGATTTACGAACAAAATTGATGGCAAACAAAAATGTAAACAAAATTCTATGAAATAGGGTGAGTTTGAGATCTTTGAAGCAGTGACTTAGGAACATTCATCAAAAAGTGTGATTTGTTTTGAAAAAAATCTTTTCTTCTGGCTCGGAAAAATATAAAAAATAGAAAAAATGGGAAAACAGCTTTGTTCTATTTTTTAATAACTAACATTCTAAATCAGAAAACAATGTCTAAATATAAAAGATATATGGAAAAATAATAATTTTCTTTATAAGAGAATTTAAAGATGTTTTTAATTGTTTTGTCTATAGACAAAAGTGTGCTGTTCAAAACCACTGTTCCACACTCTATTGTGAATCAACATACTTTGATTTTGTATCTCGGACAACCACCTCAATTACGAAGCGCCCTCAGGCGGCATCTCTATGAACTTTTTGGTTAAAGCCAAAGAAAATGAATCAACTTCATCTACTCTTAGTAAAATTTTGAAGTTGCCGCAACCGGTAGATGTCGCTGATTTTCTTCTCTCAGTTGTTGTCTTATGGCCTTTGCATGTCTGTGTTTTTACTTTCTGTTCCCAGCCAATATGAATTGGGAATGCTTGCTAACATTGTGGTTCGTATTTTTGCTAAATTGCCCACGGTTGCTAATAAACACGACAGATGGTGCCACCGCAACAAGAACAGGGGGAAGTTAAAATTGAATGTTTTATAAATTTGTAATAATTTATAAATTATACCCTACACCACCAGTCGGAGGAATGGGGTATTATCTAGGAGAATAGATGTTTCAAATAAAACATAAGAAAAAGTATACAAACGAAAAATCTAAAAGAAGAAGTAAAATTTAAAAATTAAATAATCAAATTTCTAAAATTAACCTACGGAAAAACGATCTTTTTCAGGAAAAGTCCCAGCACAAGTCTTTTTACTATTGTTTGTCGGATTTATAATGTTTATTGAGTCGTATAAATATTTCACGAAGTTTGATACCATTATCGATTAGGTTTGAAATGTTGTTCTATCATTCTTAATAAATCGGATGAAATCTCATATTTTAGATATAGGACTAAAACTGATAGCAAACTAAAAATTAATTTACTGGCGATGCTATGGCATTAAAAGAACTTTTTTTATACCTATTTCCACAACAATATGGCAGTGTCGTGCATAAAGACATATTCGGGTAAAAAAATATATTTCTTTTCTATTTTTAGCCGAATTTATAACCTTTATTGATTCTTATAAACATTTCACAAAGTTTGATACCAATATTGGATAGGTTCGAAACTATATTCTATCGTTCTTAATAAATCGGATGAAATCTCAACTTTGAGATATAGGACTGAAAGTGATAACAAAATACAGATTAATTTATAAGAATATTATAGCATTAATAAAGTCATTATTTTTCCTATTTCCGCAGCAATGTTACAGTGTTGGTGCAAAAATTTCATAAAAAACTTTTGCAGGGAAACTTTTCAGAAAAAAAATGAAATTTTTGGGAAAAAATTTAATTTTTTTACTATTTTTGGTCGGATTTATAATTTTTATGGAGTCGTATAAACATTTCACTAAGTTTGATACCAATATCGATTAGGTTTGAAACGTTGTTCTATCATTCTTAATAAATCGGATGAAATCTCATCTTTTAGATATAGGACTAAAACTGATAGCAAACTAAAAATTAATTTACTGGCGATGATATGACATTAAAAGAACCTTTATTTATACCTATTTCCACAACAATATGGCAGTGTCGTGCATAAAAACATTTCCGAGGAAAAATTTATATGTTCTTACTATTTTTGTTTGGATTTATATTTTTTATTGATTCTTATAAACATTTCACAAAGTTTGATACCAATATTGGATAGGTTTGAAACATTGTTCTATCATTCTTAATAAATCGGATGAAATCTCAACTTTGAGATATAGGACTGAAAGTGATAAAAAACTACAGATTTATTTCTAAGAAAACAATAGCATTAATAAAGTCATTATTTTTCCTATTTCCGCAGTAATGTTACAGTGTTGGCGCAAAAATTTCATAAAAAACTTTTTCAGGGAAACTTTTCAGAAAAAAATGAAATTTTTGGGAAAAAAATTATTTTTTTACTATTTTTGGTCGGATTTATATTTTTTATGGAGTCGTATAAACATTTCACAAAGTTTGATACCAATATTGGCGACATTTGAAACAATGTTATATCATTCTTAATAAATCGGATGAAATCTCAACTTTGAGATAAAGGCCTAAAAGTGAAAGCAATCTAAAGATTCATTAATAGAGATATTATTTGTTTCTATTTCCGCAGCAATGTTGATGTATCGGTGCAAAAGTTCCATAAAAACATTTTCGCGCAACATTTTCTGAAAAAATTGAATTTTTTGGGAAAAAAATTATATATTTTTACTATATTTGGTCGGATTTATAATTTTTATTGAACCGTATTAACATTTCACAAAGTTTGATACCAATCTTGCATAGGTTTGAAACGATGTTCAATCATTCTTAATAAATCGGTTGAAATCTCAACTTTGAGATATACCACTAAAACATATAGCAAAGTAAAGATTAATTTCGGGGGATACTATTGCATTAAAATATCCTTTGTTTATACCTATTTCCACAACAATGTGGCAGTGTCGATGCATAAAAACATTTTCGATGAAAAATTTATATTCTCTTACTCTTTTTGTTCGGATTTATAATTTTTATTGATTCTTATAAACATTTCACAAAGTTTGATACCAATATTGGATATGTTTGAAACGTCATTCTGTCAATCTTAATAAATCGGATGAAATCTCAACTTTGAGATATAGCACTAAAACATGTAGCAAAGTAAAGATTAATTTCGGAGGATACTATTACATTAAAAAAGGTTTTTTTATACCTATTTCCACATGCAATGTTGCGGTATCGGTACATTATTCCATAAAAAACATGTTCGAGGGAAAATTTATATATTTTTTACTATTTTTGTTCGGATTTATAATTTTTATTGATTCTTATAAACATTTCACAAAGTTTGATACCAATATTGGATAGGTTTGAAACGTTGTTCTATCATTCTTAATAAATCGGATGAAATCTCAACTTTGAGATATAGCACTAAAACTGATAGCAAATTAAAGATTCATTTCTGGGGGATACTATAGCATTAATAGAGCTATTATTTATTGATATTTCCGCAGCAATTTCTGTAATTTTCCAGTGGGTTTCGATTTAAGAAGAAAAAATATTTTTTGGGCTTCAAATATTCAAATATATTAAATATTTTTTATTTATTTATTAATTTTTAAAATTGAAAATATTAACATCATCTAAATTTTCAACAAATCTCTATAGTCTTTATTAATATAATTTTACTTTTTTTAATTGAAAATATTAACATCATCTAAATTTTCAACAAATCTCTATAGTCATTATTAATATAATTGTTCTTTTTTCCAATTTCATTACAGAAACCGAAGGAGAATTGACTCGTAAACAGAAAATCACACTGCCCTGGGGCCCACTGTACTGTGTGCTGCAACAGGATGAGCAGTCATTCACCGCATATTGCAGTGAAGAGATATCGGTGAGTTCAACTATATTTTACCCCACATTTATACAGTTGCTATCTAGAACTGCTATTGTGTAGATAATATATAAGGATTTTATTAAGCTAACTAATCCAACATACTAATGTAACATTTATGTATTTTTCCTCTCTACATCTTTTCCGATCTCTTTTTATACACACACACACAAATATGATTCACTCACAAAAAATCGTATACATCGAAATTGGAAAACTTTTGAAATTCTTTCACTCATATACATAATTGCACAAATCCATAAAAACACACACTTTTCGTATAAAAAAAAAAACAATTTGCCTGCCGACTGGTAAATTATACTCCTAACATATGCTTAACGTTGGGCTAAAAACATTAATTCACCAAAATGTAGATACTGTCGGCAACGCCTAAAAAGGAGGTGGGTAGTAAAGTAAAGTAGTTGTTGAAGATGGCTTTTTGGTTATAAATTTTTTTTATTCTCAATTTTATTATTTTTTCACACGTTTATTTTGTGAATACAAACCTTTTGTAAGAGTTTTTAAATCAATTCTTTTAATGAAAACCACTTTCGTTGAATTAATGAACACTTTAAACTATGTCATTGATACGTTTTTATTAGAGTAATGAATTTTAATTTTAAACCTTTTTGTTTTTAATAATTAAAAAAATATATTAAATTAATTTTTCATATTAATTTTCATATTAAAAATTCTTTTTCATATTCTTTTATAAAAATTCGATTTTTTATATTTTTACGAATTTCATTAAATTTAACTTTTCATCGGATGTAGTTTCACCGTTTCGTCTGTATCTTGATATCTTGAGCTCTTGATATTGCTACCGAGCTTTCCAAATTGTAAATACACATGAGTATTTTCACATTTTTGGCAGATATCTCAAAACCCCACTCTGTAGTTTTCAGAGTATTTAGAAAATTTCATTTAGTAGCTATTTGTTGAAATAAAATCAATCGCCTTTAGTCGAGTTTATATTTTTTATGAATGATCAGGGAGATTTCACGAAGTTTGATACCAATATTGGATAGGTTTGAAACGTTGTTGTATCATTCTTAATAAATCGGGTGTAATCTGAACTTTGAGATACGCGAACAAAATTGATGGCAAACGTGAATTTAAGCAAAATTCTATGAATTATGATCAGTTTGAGATATTTGGTAAGCATGCTTAATAATTCTACAAACGATTTAAAGTTTGTACTATCATTTTGCCAGTATATGTTTGTGAGGATCAATTTCCAAAGTATTTAGAACCCAGATGTAGCTATTTGTTGATAGAAAGTCAATAATACCATTTGGCTTAAGCTGAGTTTATATTTTTTATGAATGATCCGGGAGATTTCACGAAGTTTGATATCAATATTGGATAGATGAAACGATGTTTTATCATTCTTAATAAATCAGGTGAATTTAAGCAAAATTCTATGAATTATGATCAGTTTGATATATTTTGTAAGCATGCTTAATAATTCTACAAACGATTTCAAATTTGTACTATCATTTTGGCAAAAATCACCAGACAAAATATCAACAATTTCACTTAATACGCCGCAACTTTTATATTTTTATTTATTTTCATTTTTTAATTAATGTGTAGATATTGCTACCGAGCTTTCAAAATTGTAAATATACATGAGTATTTCCACATTTTGCTGATATCTCAGAAACTACGGAAAATCCCACTCTGAAATTTTGAGAGTATTTAGAGCACAGATGTAGCTATTTGCTGAAATAAAATCTAAAACTTATTATAAACAAATGAAAAAAATCAATATTTTTTTTTTCAAAAATTTTCAATATTTTTTTTTATAAAAAATAATAATATATTTTTCTGAAAATCCCACAGCTATTTACTGAAATAAAATAAAAATAATGATTTCCTTTAAAAAAATTCAATATTTTTTGAAAATAAAATTAAAAAAGATATTTTGTCCAAATTCAATATTTTGTATTTAGAGCACAGATGTAGTTTAATAAATTAAAATATAAAACCATAAAAAACCATTTTTTTTTGAAAAAATCAATATTTTTTGAAAAAAAATCAATATTTTTTAAAAAAATATATATATTTAAAAAAGCTATATTTTTCAGAAAAAATTATATTTAAACTCAATATATTTTAAAATTTTAATATTTTTTGAAAGAAAAAAATGTCCATTCTGAAATTTTCAGAATGATTAGAGCACAGATGTAGATATAAATAAAATATTTTTCCTACTTTTTTTATGATTTTTGGAATACTCTAAAATTTTCATAATATTTAGTGCAACAATGTAGCTATTTGCTGAAATAAAATAAAAAAAATAAAAATTGTTATAAACAAACGAAAAAAATCAATATTTTTTGAAAATTTTCAATATTTTTTTTTATAAAAAAATAGCATATATTTTTTTGAAAATCCCACTCTGAAATTTGCAGAGTATTTAGAACACAGATGTTGAAATAAAAAAATAATATTAAAAAAAATATTTTTTAAAAATTTAGTATTTAGAGCACAGATATAGCTATTTACTGAAATAAACGAATAGTACTTTCTTTAAAAAAATTAATATTTTTAAAAAATATATTAAAAAAAAAAAAACAAAAATTTAATATTAAAAAACTATATTTTTTTATAAAAAAATATATTTTTTAGAAAAAAAAATATATTAAAAAAAACAAAATTTTCAATATTTTTTTTGAAAAAAATCAATATTTTTTGAAGAAAAAAAAAAATAATATTGTTTTGGAAATCTCACTCTGAATTTTTCAGAGTATTTAGAATGTAGCTATTTGCTTAAATAAAATTAAAAAATCTTAAAAAAAAAAATCAATCAATATTTTTCGAAAAAAAAATAAAATTTTTCAAAAAAAAAAATTTTTTTTTGTGAAAAAAATCTATATATTTTGATGAATTCAAAAAAAAATAATATTAAAAAAGATATTTAAAAAAATCATTTTTTATTTCAATATTTAGTATTTAGAGCACAGGTATAGCTATCTGCTGAAATAAAATAAAAGAATAGTACTTTCTTTAAAAAAATATATTTTTTGAAAATCAAAAATGTTATATTAAAAAAACTATATTTTTTAGAAAAAAGCTACTTATTTTTACGAAATATTAGTATTTAGAGCATTTATATTTATATGTAGATATTTACTGAAATAAAATTGAAAGATAAATGTTTTTCTTTAAAAAGGCAATTAAAAAAAAAAAAACAATATTTGTTTACAAAGAAGTCAATACTTAAAAACCAATATTTTTGTAGAAAAAATTGATATTTAAAAAATCTATATTTTTTGAAAAAAAAAAAAAATCCCATTCTGAACTGCGTAATTAGAGCATAAATAAATAAATATTTTATTTTTTATGATTTTTGTTTTCGTGGCGCTAAAATGGATTTTTTTGAAAAAAAAAATTCCCCAAATTATTGAACACTGTTCCTAAACCACTGTGTGAATGTATAATTCACAATATTTAAAGTCATCATGAGTATGAGTATTCAAAACTTTATGTTCATTCCAATGTATTCCTCATCTTAGTTTTTTATAATATTCAGATTATTTTTAAACAAATTTCGTTTGAATTAAATATGGTCCTTCGAGATGGCCAAAAAATGTCAATCGACCCCCAAATAATTAAAAATTCATATAAAATATGAGCCTTGATCAACAAGATATATATCTTTTGATTTAGTTAATTACTTTTTTCATTAGATCTCATATTTTTTTAATATCAAGTTTTATATTTATTTTTTATTATTATTATCAATATTTATTTAATATTAATATTTATCAAAATTTTAAGTTCATTGCGTTTTATGTTTAAATATTTCTCCAATTAAAATAATAATTCTAAAATCTGTTTTTCTTTTGTTTGTTTTTCTTGTTTTCCCCCACTCTCATCCCAATAGTTAACCGATATTATGTGCAATGAATATCCCCGCGTACGTTTAGATCGTGTCCGCCGTCCTACGAAAATCGTATGGGACGGACCGCCAACATTACAAGAGGAACCCGAAGATTCCGACACATCATGTCCCATGGATATAGCGTTAAATACAACAATGTATAGTGAAATAGGTAAGTTTTTAATAATAATAATACAATTTTTTGAAATCATTAATCATTTTTAATATTTGAATTATGAAAGAAAAATGTAACAAACCTTAAATGTTTCAGAAATAAATTTAAATTTAAATTTCAACATCAAATATTGACTGAAATTGGGAATAATTCCTAAAAAACTCAGCTTTATGTAAAATGGTCCTTCGAGACGCCAGAAAAATGGCCCTTTTAGGAGGCTGAAAAGTACAGTCGACCTCGAAAATGTTGGCTGATGTACTTGAGTAAGCCGTTTGTTAAATATGGTCCTTCGTCACAGCCAGAAACCGGGTCTTTTCCCTTGGGTGAATATTATTGTGCCGAGAATGGATGGTGGCTCTCCTATCGGCTTCGTTAAAAATGGTCCTTCGATGTGGCCGACAACAGTGCATTTTCTCTACACCGAGTTGTAACGCGATGTGGATGAAGATGGTCCTTCGACACGGCCTGATACCGAAACTTTTCGCTTGGAATAATATTATTGGGCCGAGGATGGATGGTTGCTCGCTCATTAGCTTCGTTAAATGTGGTCCTTCGATGTGGCCGACAACCGTGCAATTTCTCTGCACCGAGTAGTAACGCGACGTGGATGAAGGTGGTCCTTCGACGCGGCCAGAAACTGCGTGTATTCTCTCCCGCTCACCAGCTTCATTAAAAATGGTCCTTCGATGTGGCCGACAACCGTGCATTTTCTCTACACCGAGTAGTATCGCCACGTGGATGAAGATGGCCCTTCGCCACGCTCGAAAACCGCCCCATTTTTTGTTCAACAACTGCTCTTCTTTGACAATGATCTAGTTTGATTTTTTTTGCTGACACAATGTCACGCTTCGAAATCATTTATTCCATTCATTCCTCCGCACGCACGACTTCCTATATTCTAACCAACAACTATCCATTCCATGGATTCCCCCGTTTTGCCAGTCTTCTGTTATCACAACTTACAAATCGCTTAAAATTCATTCTGGTTTTGGATTTCACTAAAATTGTGCTTCGTCTGCATTTTGGTTGGTTGGCAGGCTGATTGTTTTTCTCGCAAATGCTAAAGTAATTTCTTGAGCACGTAGCGTACAAACATACAATTAAACTCTTCAACACTCGGTCGGCGTTCCCCTCTTCTCCCCCACAACCATAGGCGGTGGCCAGCCACAGACACTTTACCTGGCGGCACAGCTCGGATGGGCCTGGTGCTCGAGGCCGAGTTGTTAGCGCTGGTGGTGGAGGAATGCATATTCACTTCTGCTTGGTTATCTGTGTCTAGAAGCCAGTAGACCGAATGGCGTTTTCCATAGGCTTAGTATGCTACGATACCATGTGATGCGATGTGCAATGTAATCATCAGCGTACCTTGTTCCAGTGGTTGTTTCTCTCCCGCAGACGCAAAAACGAAACATGCAAAGTGGCTAAACGACAACAACATATTCACCGAGTTTCCTTCTCTTCTCTGTTCACGCTTGTCTTTTATTGTTCCATATCCATGCCAACCAACTTATTTGGATGTGAACAACGTACAGCGAAAAAAGAAAGAAGACAAGACCATCGTGTGTGATGTGTGGTTTCGTAGTTTTGTAAGAATACTTTTAATGTTGATGTCTGTCTGGTGATGAAGTTGTAAATCAGTGGCATGATGAATCTTCATGGTTTCTACAAATCTTCTTCACTTCTTAATCTGTGCGTCCTGAGCGCAGTCTGATCAAATAGTTCCCTGAAGTCCTCGAATTATGTTGCCTTTAGTCCTAATCCTCCAATCTTCAACTGTAGGGGCGATAGCCAGAACTGTCATGGCACAATGGGTCTTCAAGTGGACAAGGAGGAACTTCGTTCTTCGGATCGTCCTAAGCTCAGTCTGAACAAATAGTTCCCTGAAGTCCTCAAACTCTGTTGCCTTTTTGTCCTAATCCTCAAAGCTTCAACTGTAGGGGCGATAGCCGGAACTGTCATGACTGAGCGTCCTAATCCCAGTCTCAACAAATAGTTCCATGAAGTCCACAAATTCTGTTGCCTTCTTGTCCTAATCCTCAAAGCTTCGACTGTCATGGCATAATGGGTCCTCAAATTGATAACGTGGGAGTTCTTGGGAGATTTTAGATTAACTATATATAAGCTATAGTTGTTCACTTTAGATTTCTAGGTTTTTACTAATAAAGGGAACTATTTGTTCAGATTGACTCTATAACCCGCGGTTCTGTGTTCATTTCGGTGAAAGGGTTTCGTAGTATAGTCTGCGCGAGGTGACTGCATCTGCACTACTTATGCTCTTCTTGTATTCTTCGAAACCTCAACTGAAGTGGAGTTAGTCAGAACATCCTTACAGCCTCGTTGGACTCTTCTCCATAAGCCAAACCCAAGAATATAATCACAAACCTCTGGACTCCTCTAATTGTGGTCGCCTGCTATTCTTCGAAACCCTAACTAAAATGGAGTTAACCGGAACCGAACAGCCTCATTAGACTCTTCCCCATAAACCAAACTAAGCATGACGATTAAACAAAGCTCTGGACTCCACTCCGGCACAATCTGAATGATAACATTCCTAATTTTGAGAAAATTCCACACACAATTTTTACTCAAATCGCGTCTATTTAAACTTCTGATCAAACAAAATCAGTTATCGCTGATTGAGAAGTATCTCATGAGGTCAATCAGCCTAGCCAAATATAATCTTAAACATCTGATAAGGTTATCGATGTCAGAGATCTTCCCATCCCTCATGTATGATGTCATGTATGATGTCAGAGCACATGCTCCTGATTCATTAATTCGTGTCCACTACGAAGTATGAAGTGGCTACTCCCACCAGGCCTCAGGTAGACCAGAACTTCGGAATTTTCAATTTGTCAAGGCTGATCTCCTTGAGATCTCTCCTAGTACTACATTGAGATCACTACATGGATTAGCAGTAGACATCCATCGAGGGAATATCGTTCTACATCTCAGTAAATATCGTCCAGATTTGTCCGCTGTGCAATTAATTCGTGTCCACCACGAAACGAACAGCTCCCACCTGAACTCAGACAGACGAGAACCGTGAAATTTAAAATTTCTAAAGGATGATATCCTAGTACGATATTCTCTCGATGGATTATCAAAAATATCGTTCAGACCCACCCGATTTAGATATTCCAATTAATTCGTGCACAGTTCCTATTGAAGCGACTACTCCTACCAGAACTCAACTGGGCCAGAACCATGCAATGGAGAATGATCTCCTAGTATGATATTATTTCGATGATTGTGAACTACCGCTGCGACTGCATCTCGGAGATGTCGCTCAAGGCATCCCAATATGCCTGCTGCTCTATGTTGAGGTTCTCTCAAGAGTCGATGAACCGTATTCCATAGATCAATGGAATAAGAGTTCGCCCAAAATGCCGGCTGATCTATGTTGAGGTTCTCTCCAGTATCTTCGAACCTGACTCTGTAAATACTGGGCATCTCCCTCCCTTACTTGTCATGGCTGAGGTGGAGAATCCACAAGGTTTCCTTGACGTTCCTCCAAGTGCTGCCGGCAAGCGACTTGATGATTTTATACTACAGCCCTCGACGATTGCAAACTGTCGCTGCGGCTACATCGCGGTGATGTCGCTCAAGGCAATCCGATCGATGTAGATGCTTTCTCAAATGTCTACATACGTACTCTTTAGATCGATGGGATAAGATATTCTCCCATGCCAGCTGATCTATTAAGTGTCTACTGACCTCTATAGTTCCTGGAGGTATCCCTTACTTGTCAAGGCTGAGGTGGAGGATCCACAAGGCACGATCAGGGCAATCCGATATGACTGCTTATCTATGTAGATGCTCTCTCAAGTCTTTACGTACGTACTCTTTAGATGGGATAATATATCCTCTCATGCCGGCTGATCTATCCAGAGGTTCTCTCAAGTGTCTACTGACCTTACTCAATAGATCCTGGAGGTCTCCCATACTTGTCAGGGCTGAATGGTTCCCCAAGTGCTGCCGTCAAGCGACTTGAGAATCTTGTTTATAATTCTCATTTAGCAGAGATAGCAATCGACTCTAACAATCAATGTCATTCTATCCTTTACAATCAAACAATGAATCTGACGATTTGGAGGCGGATATTTTCATATCACTCGACTAGATCGATGGGATAAGAGTGATATGCCTCACAAGCCTCTACAGTCAAGTCTCTGTGCTGAGATGGATGATCCCCAAGAGTACAGTTTTAATGGTTTAAAGGTCAACTAGGTTTCCTTATTGGATGCATTAGGGCTACCGGCAAACGACTTGAGGATCTAATTCATAAAATAAGAATCACAGATAGCAGATTCTGACCCCAGATTGTGATGGGTTTAGTTCGGGCGGACCCTTGGGTGACCCTGCTATAGAGCTACCAGAGGTTTAGATGGGCATCGGCTCTCATCAAGGGTGGGGAGATGCCCATACTACATATCCTCATTGGTACTTTGATTCTCAAGGGCGACTGGCCGTGGCATAATCATGACCCCAGGTGTAATGACACAGAGTGGTTCCTAACTATCATGGTTGATAATCACTTAAAACTCAGGAGATTTCCGTCCTTTGAGGACCTTGACTACGTGGTTCGATAGATAGATTTGAGTGTGCATTTTTTCACATTCCTTGGCAAGATGGGTGAGATAAGACTTCAGCCGATATGCCTCTCGATATGTCTGCAGCCAAGTGTCTGGGCTGAGATGGAGGATCCACAGGATGGCGTTTTAAATGGTGCTGTCGGCCAGCGACTTGAGGATCTTGTTTATAAAATGAGAATCACAGATAGCAGATTGCGATTGATTTCGTACAGGCGGTCTTATTGGTAACCCTGCTAGAGAGCTAAAAGTCAGCAGTTGGTGTGGTAGGCAACTGGAAGTAGTTTGGGCTACGAGGTCTTATCGGAGTCTGTATTCTGGTACGACGGGGTAAGAGTTCAGCCTTTCGCATATTTCATCTTGCAACGTTAAGATTATTTCTGATTTTTGTGGTTCCGTCGATAGAATTTTGAGGATACCTTTCGCAACTGCTGCCCTATCGGAGTCGGACATTTTCAGAAATTCTTGGTGTTTGCGGGAATGCAATTCTGGCTTCCATCAAACTTGAAATGACAGAACCCTGTCTGAAGTTGCACAAACTATTGTGCCGTCTTCATTTGGATGTCGACATAAGCATCAGTATTATATCCCCTTCAGAATTACGATATCGTTGAGAACTTGTATGGATTATATCCCCACAGCCGAGGATGTGTGAAGTTATGGAAGGTAAACTCCTCCAGGTGGATTTGAGGTGTCATTTCAGAATGTGAAACATCCAGAGGAGTTCACTTTCAGAATATAGAGGTTTCATATTCTGAAAGTGAACTCCTCTGGTTATTGGGATGCCTTCTTCCTGTCTATATCTTCGACATAAGCATCTTCAGAATTTCGATATCATTGAGAACTTGGATTATCTCCCCACAGTCGAGGATTTGTGAAGTTATGGAATTTAAACTTCTCCTCTGGAGGTCTAATATTCTGAAATGGCAGTTTAAAACCACCAGCCTGGTTAATGGCGCCCGACGTGGCATTCAAAAGACAGCACCATTTCCTCTGTGAAATTTCAATAGCTTTGGGAGATTTGTGAAGTTATTATTTATTGGGATTTCCAAGATTGAATCCTAGATATTCATATTCCGACTAGAGTTAGTGCCGCCCGACTGATAAGGACAATCTGTATGAGTTTGATGAGTTTGCTGGTCGAAACTAGGGCTTAACCATTTTTATAAAATCTACGAACAGAAAAAGATCCTGCAAACTAAACTGATTTTCGAAGCAGCCTAATTTACACTCCACAATAATGCCTAACCTTAACTAAAGTTAATTGAAAAGAACTAACCGATAGTTCATAGAAAATTTAATTTCCTTCTCTCTCTTCGTTTCCTACCCATGATATGTTAGGAATAGGAAATTTATAGAGAGACAGGAATCGAGTCTTTCAAGATCGACTAAACAAAACTGATATTCGAATCAGCCTAATTTACACTTCACAATAATGCCTAGCCTTACCTAAAGTTCAAAGGGGAAACCTAACCTATAGTTTACTGGGAAAATTTTCCTTCCTTCTTTCTGTCTGTCTCTATCACTTCCTTTCCTAGCAGTAAGTTAGGTTAGGTTAGATGGGAAATTTATAGAGAGGCAGGATGGATTTCCAAGTCTCTCTCCCTTTGCATCGAGTCTGTCAACCCCCAAAATGTTACCCTATTACCTCGTAACAGATTTTCGAGATAATTTGTTTATGAATAACATACGATGACGATCTTTTGCTGTAGATTGAAATATTTGTCTGGTAGAAGTCGACGACGACCATGCATGTATCTCTCTCTCCCCATCTGGGTTTGGTGCCTGACGCTTTTGCAGCAAGCTTGCAGCGTTCAAAGCCATGTTACAAACCCCACAGTGGAGTGCACCAGTGTTGTAATGTAGTGTGTATTGTCACGCAGGCAAGCGTAACGGGGTAATGTTAACGACGACGGCAATATGGACTTGAACATGTGTACGATAGGACGTTGTTATAAGCGGCAATGACTCGGTGAATAGTGGTTGGTGGTGGTGCTGATATGCCTGCCTGCCTGCCCCGCAGTAGTAGGCTGCTGTCTGGATGGCTGGCTGGCTTAAAGTGGTGGTTATTAAACAAAATTTTGGCTTGATTTTTCATTTCGATGCAGCCCAAAAGATAAGGCCGGCGGTGCCAGGCCACAATAATGCTTTACGAGCGGCTTAGAAGGGTGGGAGGAAACAGAGAGTGTGTCGAGGGTCTAGTGTGTGCGCGCTCGACTTACTCCCATACAACACATGTGGAGGGAGGCAGGGCGGAAAAATGGGGACGACAATTTTGTGTGTCTGTTTCAAATTTCGAAAATACAAAAAAAAACATTTGTTTTTTTTTCGGAAAATTAATGAGGTTTTAAAAAAGCACAAAAGTCTTAATGATCGCATACGTACTCATCGTCTACGCCACATTAACAATCGTAAAACAAACTGAATTTAGCAATTTACCATACTAGGGTACACTTTACACATAGTCAGTACTTTATAATCATAATGCCTAGTTCACACCGCGCAATTAGTATGAACGGTAATTTGAAAAGTGGTTCAGAATCTAAATCCATCGTCCATTTGAGTTCTGGAAAAAAATTGAAATTCGTCTAGGACCCAAGGATTATTTTGAGATATTAACATTGAAAATCGGGCCATGGGATATATTTTAGAAATTAGTCCAAAGTTGGTTCCAGTGGTTCAGAATCAAAATTCAACGGCCAAAATTCAATAGCTTTTGTTGTAGTAAACATTTTTGAGTTCTGGAAAAAATTGAAATTAGACAAGGACTCAAGGATTTTTTTGAGATATTAACATAAAATCGGACAATCGGATATATTTTAAAAAATAGTTCAAATTTAGTTCCAGTGGATCAGAATTAAAACCCATCGGCCAAAATTCAATAACTTTTGTTTTAGTAAACATTTTTGAGTTCTGGAAAAAATTGAAATTAGACAAGGGCTCAAGGATTATTTTGATATATTAACCTTTAAAATCGGGCCATCGGAAATATTTTAGAAATTAGTCCAAAGTTGGTTCCAGTGGTTCAGAATCAAAATTCCTCGGCCAATAACTCAATAACTTTTGTTCTGGTAAACATTTTTGAGATTTGCAAAAAATGTAAATTAGACAAGGACCCAAGGATATTATCATTGAAAATCGGGCCATCAGATATATTTTAGAAATTAGCTCAAATTTGGTTCCTGTGGTCCAGAATCGCAATCCATCGGAAAAATTCAATAACTTTTTTGTTCTAGTAAATATTTTTGAGTTCTGAAAAATTAGACAAGGACCCAAGGATGATTATTTTTGGATGATAACATTAAAAATTGGACCATCGGATATATTTTAGAAAATAGCTAAAATTTGGTTCCAGTGGTTCAGAATCAAAATCCATCGTCCAAAATGCAATAACTTTTGTTCTAGTAAACAGTTCTAGTTTTGAGTTCTGTATAAAATTGAAATTAGACAATGACTCAAGGATTATTTTGAGATATTAACATTGAAAATCGCCAAATTAGATATTTTTTAAAAATTAGCTTATTGGTTCAGAATAAAATTTCATCGTCCAAAATTCAGTAACTTTTATTCTAGTAAACATTGTTGAGTTCTACAAAAAATTGAAATTAGACAAGTTCTCAAGGATTATTTTGAGATATTAACATTGAAAATGGAGCCATCGGAAATATTTTAGAAATTATCCCAAAGTTGACTACTTTTCGTATTTTTTTGATTTTTAAAGAAAAGTATTTTTTTTTATTTTTATAATGTTATGTTTACGTATGTGTTCATAATACGCCGAAATATTTTATTTTTTTCTATTACAGATTTTCGCCTTTTTCAGATTTTGAAAATTAAAAAAAAAATAATTTTCTCCAACATTTTAAGAGATTTTCCACTCGAATTTGTTTTATTGGAATTGGTTTCTGTGTTTGTTCCAAATACAGTTTGTTTGTAATAAATATTTAGAAAAAATACACTTTTTGAAAAAATTCTTAACTTCGGACCCAAAGAAAGCTTTTGAAGTATAAAAGTGGTTCCAGTGGTTCATCGTCCAAAATTCAATAACTTTTATTCTAGTAAACATTTTTGAGTTCTGCAAAAAATTGAAATTAGACAAGTACTCAAGGATTATTTTGAGATATTAACAGTGAAAATCGAGCCGTCGGATATATTTTAGAAATTAGCCCAAAGATGACTACTTTTCGTTTTCTTGATTTTTAAAGAAAAGTATTTTTTTTTATTTTTTTAAAGTTATGTTTACGTATTTGTTCATAATGCGCCGAAATATTTAATTTTTTACTATTACAGATTTTCGCCTTTTTCAGATTTTGAAAATAAAAAAAAGTTAATTTGTAATAAATATTTGGAAAAACTACACTTTTTGAAAGAATTCTTGACTATGGACCCGCATAACTTCTTTCCATTGAAAGCTTTTGAAGTATAAAATACATATTTAGAAAGGTTGAAGGCGTCACCGCTTTGGAAGGACAACTTTTGCCTGCACGAAAATATGCACCCTTGGATGATAGGATACATTTAGTGCAAAATATTAGAGTTCTTAGTTCCAAAATGCGAATTACTCATTTACATTTGAAAAGTAAGTAAGCAGCTAAAAAGATGAGAAATATTCCTTTATCACCTCACCCTAAATTTGCCAAACGGAGTTCATTTGCCGGAACTATGTCCGAAAAACCCTGATTTTGCAGAAAAATCGAATTAATATTACAAGTAAACTGAATGAACACATTGACGTTTTTAATCTCAAAATAATCCTTGGATCCTTGTCTAATTTCAATTTTTTACAGAATTCAAAAATGTTCACTAGAACAAAACTTATTCAATTGTAGCCGATGAATTTTGATTTTGAACCAATGAAATCAAATTTGAGGTAATTTCTAAAATATATCCGATGGCCCGATTTTCAATCATAATATATAAATAATAAAATAATCCTTGGGTCCTTGTCTAATTTCAATTTTTTACAGAACTCCAAAATGTTTACTACAACAAAACTTATTGAATTTTGGCCGATGGATTATGACTCTGAACCACTGTGCAGCGTCAGAAAATTGTGTACACGTGTGATTGTGGGAGCCTCCATAGCGAAGCGTCATGAAATTCATGAATTCTCGTTGTGCCCTATGCTTTAATCAAAAGTTATTCAACAAATCATCTAGTGTGAACCCCCCTTTATGTTTACACTGTCAACGTTCAGAAATGCCAACGTTCAAGCTCTGCCGAGTCGATTGTTTTGTGATATTCCTACTCTTGTGTTGCTGGGCTTTTCTGTTTTTTTGTTTGTTGTTGTCTTGCTTTAGTTATTCTGTTCGATCTTCATTCGCTATTTATTTTCTGTCTGTTTTTTTTTTGTTTATTATATTCGTACCGTATCGTATCAGAAAAAAACAACAAATTCATACAACCCCAAAAACCAGTTGGTATCCAGCGATGCATTACATTGCAGGCAATCGACAGCAACAAATCGACCGGCCACTACTACATTGGCAACACTGCTTGGCATGGCAGCATGAAGCCGCATATCTACGTACACTCAACGTATACGTATTTTGTAGAACATTAATGTAAACATAATATTTGTATTGGCAGTAGTATGTATTAGCAACAACAAAAACCACAACAACAACAACAACATCAAGAACTTATTTAAGAATGAAATTCAATTCCACAACATTCCTCCATATCGTGGTAGAGAGAGTACTTACATATTTACATATGTTAGACAAGTGGGAGAGATAGAGTGAGAGAGGTGATTTCTCTTGTGAGATCAAGTGGTGGGCAGCAGTGTTGCCACTGACAAGAATTATTTCCTACCAAAATTTTCGGTAGTAACTACCAAAGTCGTGTAGAACTTACCAAAATATTTTAACTAAAGGGTGTTTTTTATTGAGGTATAGAACTTCGAATTGAAATAAAACACAAGAAAATCGTTTTAATGTCCATCAATTTGGCTTTATTGGAAGGATAATTTTATGCCATTAATGTTTAAATATGATTTCGGGCATGTGCCGCCGCGGCTGGCTCGAATATAGCCAATTCTACAGGTCCAATTTTCAACCACTTTCTCCAATTGCTGTGCACGGTGGCGAATCGATTCATTCGGGTCCTCTTCAACACTTTGCTCTACAGCGGCAATTGTTTCTTCGGTGCGCACTGTTCGACGTCTCTGCGGATGCGTATTATCACATAGAGTAAACGTAGTGCGAAAACGATCCATGGTTAACCGAATTAATTGCTCTGATGGACGATGTCGACCATAAAATGGTGAACTTCGCGAACTGAACCATTACTTTCGAAATAAATTTGCACGATTTGCAAGCGTTGTTCTTTTGTCAACCTGTTCATGATGAAATGGCAAACCAAATTAAATATTAATCACTTGACAGCTGACAAATTGGCCGCCAGTTAAAAAAGTGATGCCAACTTAAAGTTCTATACCCCAATAAAAAACACCCTATATAAGTAAGTTTTGATTTGTAATGCGTTTAATTGAAATATGTACATAAATATATAGGTTTAGCAAAAGCCGACTTTCCAAGTGAAACCCTAAATGCAAAACTTGAAAATATATTCGTCAAATATACTCTTTAAGAATGTTATCGTCCTCAAGCATGAAACGTGAGTTAGAAATAAAACTTGTAATTTAGAAGGGAGTTGTAATTTTCTCTTCGGTCGAGTATTTATTTCAAACTAAATTCATAATATAAACTTATAGCAAAAGAATCTTACAAATAAAAAACATTTAAATATACATATGTATGATATTTGGAATATTTGAATTTTCTCGAAACTGTATATCTATGGTTTTTGAAACATCAAAACTCTTAAAAATGTTTTAAAAGGCTTATTCCATTCCTTAGAAATAAATCATCGATTTAAAATATTATATCTACTGATTAGAAATTCAATATAAAAATTCGATTCGAACACTTTAATGGAGTACATAATAATATATTAATAGAAATGTAATGGTAAAGAGTGATTTTTAAGATGATTTGAATAATTTTCTGGTTCAACACTTGTTTGTCGCCACTTGCAAAATTTGATAAAATTAAATATATTTAGTATTCAATGTGAAATGATCTCCACGTCTAAAAGTGTCATCTTTTGTTCTGGTCTGACGTTGTGGTTATTTTTTAATAACCAGGAAGGGCCCAATTCTATATTTGTATACTTTTTCTTCTTGCAATAAAAAATCGACAAACCTACCAAAATAAGGTTTTGCCTAGCATCCTACCAAACGAAAAATAACCTACCAATTTTGGTAGGAAAAGCCCAAAACGGCAACACTGGTGGGCAGTGTTAACGTTGTGCCACTAAAGTGGCAATTTTGCCACTTTTTTCGAGCCGAGATACTTTTGTGCCACTTTTCCATTGTGATACTAAATGTGCTATTTTTGATTTTTTGTGCCACTTTTTTATCATTGGTGCCACTTTTTGATTGAATATTGGAAACAATAAAATTATTCAACAAGAACTGTCAACAAAAAATAAAATATATTTCAAATTTATATTCTTAAAATCATGAACTCGCTAAACAAAAGTTTTCAAAGTGAGACTTCACACAAGATATAGTTTCGATGACAAAAAAACATTTTAAAAAAGAGTTTATAATGTTTACAGAGATATCAATTATAAAAATATTTTCAAGAGTTAATATAAATGACACAAAACTGAATAGTTTAAGATTCTTAGACCCTTTTATATAAAATCTAACGAAGATATCAGCTATTTTGCAATCGAAGCTGAATTTAGTGATATAATTAGCAAACCACAGTCTTTTGTAAATGAATTAAAATAATTAGAATATAAGTCAAATGATCAAACTTACGAGCAATATTCGAAGTTACTAATGTCGAAGTTTTCTGGTATAAAGTGGAAAATTTAAAAAAGAATTTAAATGATTTATATCAAAATTTGTAGCAATTTGTCATATATGTTTTTACTTTTCCTCATAGCAGTGCTTGCGCAGAGCGCGTTTTTCGAAGCTGACAATAAAGAAAAATAGGTTAAGGAACAGGTTGAAGGTAAAAACTTGACGTGGAGGATTGGGTTCCCAGCACTGATCTTATTGAAAAGTATGGGAAAGAAGCTACCACAAAGTAACTAAAAATAAATACCAAAATGTGATTTAATTTATTTTTTAGTTTAGTATATATACAGTATTTATCGCTTATATGCACGTCGGTTATAAGCATTTCCCGCTTGTATGCATCCAAACTTGTGCAATTTCACTTTGTCATTTAAAATACTCGGACATTTTTTGCTTATAAGCATTCGTTTATATGCATTTCTCGCTTATATGCACCAGCAATTTGGAAAAGCAATCCCATGAAAATAAATTGAATATATGCAGCTCCAATTTCTTTGATTATTTTGAAAATATTATAGATAAAGCACAGTTTGTGCGTAAATTTTTCCATTTCTAATGATATCTCTTAATTTTTTAACAGTTTTTATTTTAAACTATGTATGTCCAAAAACCAAATGAATTAAAGGTGATCACTTATTTTCAAATATTTTTATTTTAAACGAACATATTCTTACGAATTTCCTTCAATTAAATGAATTCAGACAAATCTTGTTTGAAACAAAATATTGTAACATATATCTCATAATGTACGGATGCGTCACGAAAATAAATCGCTGCGGTCACCCCCAGAAATGATGATTGGTTTGTTTAATGACGATCTGCAAATAATTTCGTCGTGAGCTAAACGCTCCTGAAAACACATCGAAAAATCACGTTTTTTCTGTGTAATTTTTTTATGTTGCATTTTCGTCCAAATTTTTTTATGAGTTTATAGACCCTTGAAAGCACTTTAAATATAAATTTCTATAGTGACTGGCAATTTTATTCCATTTGTATGGCCCGCGACCTAGCCTAATGTACATAAGTATATATTCATGGAGCCATGTACCTCTGATCTTTCTAACGGGTTTTTATATATGCACAGATTGTGCATCTAACCGAGTTTGTAAAGGGTGATTTTTTAAGAGCTTGATAACTTTTTAAAACGTTTTATAACGTTTTAAAAAAACGCATAAAATTTGCAAAATCTCATCGGTTCTTTATTTGAAACGTTAGATTGGTCCATGACATTTACTTTTTGAAGATAATTTCATTTAAATGTTGACCGCGGCTGCGTCTTAGGTGGTCCATCCGCTTAGTCCAATTTTGGCATTTCCACGTTTTTGAGTAACAGAGACCCAATTGGTGCGAACGGCGACGAATCGAAAATTGGTGGTCATCATTAACACTGGCCGATACAGCTGCGATATTTTCTTCAGTTCGCACTCTACGTAAGCGTGTTGGTGGTTTAATGTCCAACAATGTAAATTTGGTGCGAAATTTAGTCACAATAGCCCGAATAGCCGCTTCAGTGGGTCGATTAAACTGACCATAAAATGGAAGCGCGCAATGAACTTTCTTAACAGAGCACGCATTTTGATAATAAAATTCAATAATTTGCAAGCGTTGCTCGTTAGTAAGTCTATTCATGATGAAATGTCAAAGCATACTGAGCATCTTTCTCTTTGACACCATGTCTGAAATCCCACGTGATCTGTCAAATACTAATGCATGAAAATCCTAACCTCAAAAAAATCACTCTTTATATATGCATTTCCCGTTTATATGCACTTAAAGTCGAACATTTTTGGGAATGCATACAAGCGATAAACACTGTATGTATATTAGGATGGGTCACGAAAATGAACTGCTGCGGTCGCCCCCCAGAAATGAAGATTGGATTGTTTAATGACGATCTGCAAAATATTTCGTCGATGGGTTAAGCAGTCTGTGAGCTAAACGCTCCTGAAAACACCTCTAAGAAAATTGTTTTCCCGTGATATTTTTTCATGTTGCATTTCTGTCCAAATTTGTTCTATGAATTTATAGACCCTTGGAAGCACTTAAAATATAAATTTTTATACTTGTCATTTATTTGTCATATTATTGGACGCTTAGATTGATTTTTTTTTTGGTTTTTCAAAGTTACAGCTAAAAACTCATATTTCTTGGAAGCAGGAGATGGTTTTTCTGATCCAAAATGTTCTTTTTACAAAAATGAGCGCTGCGGCGTCAATTTCTATTTGAAAAAAATATTTCTTTATTTTGAGTAAAAAATTAACCTTTTATCAACGTTTTTGTTAACGCAGTTTTTCATCCCGATCTTATTGCAAACAGCCCTAATGTCTTTTTATCACTTTAGCGCTACATTTCTCACTGCATTAGTTAAATACATGCGTTGGCAACCCTATGTCACACTGAGTTTTCTCACTGTTTTTTCTCCCCCCCCATGCACAAGTGAGTACAGCGAGAGCAGTACCGTGTTTCTGGTGATGAGAGAGTTATTTGGAGAGTGTTATTTGGAGACCTTGTGGAGGCTTCGGTATTGTACTTTGTGAAATCCGCGTTTTTCTCAAAATTAAATTTTAGTGATTTTTTATCATTGAACGAGGTTGGTCGCGGACGCTCTGTGTCGGAATTTTTTTCTCACGACGGTTCGAAGCGAAAGACGAAAAAACGCAAAACGTTAAAAGGCGAGCGAACAGCGAAAAAACACGGTCGACGAGGAGACAATAGAGACGCGTGTTTATGTTCCGTGTGTGTGCGCGCGTGAATGTTTTTTTTTTGGTTTTTGCTAAGAAACAACAACAAAGTGAAGTAGGTTTTTGTTTTTTGTGGAAAAATGTTTTTTTTTGTCGGCGGTTTCGCCTAAACGAAAATAGATCACTGATCTAATGCGAAAATATAATAAATAATGAAGAAAAGCTAAGAAAAATGAAAAATTATGAAAAGAAAATATGAAATGTGAAAATGTGATGGGGGGGGGGGTTGGCTAGGATATAAAAAAATTAAAAAAAAGAAAAAAAAAAAAACAAAACAAAACACAAAATGGCAATTGCAAACTTTACGTATTTTGAATAATAATAAATGTCGAGTGGTGGGGGAATTTTTAAAGAGTATTGTTTATAATAAAAAAAAACATATGTACTTGCCTATGGCTAAATAAACATAAACAAAGTTGTGTGAAATGTGGGTGTGTGCAAAAAAAATATTATTGAAAAAATTCTTGTCATTTTAATTTTGTGAAAAAATGCCATAAAAATGAGAGAGCACAATTAAAGTGCGAATTTGCAAACGAACGGTATTTAATACCCCACCAACACAGCAAACGTCAAACTTCCAACGTGCAACAACAAGCAAACAAACAAACGAACGAACTAACAGTTCCCCAACGGGGAGGCGGCGGCGGCCTACGACTTCAACGGCGTCAATAAATGACAACTTTAAAGCGACAATAACAAAGACTCTGTGAATATTAAATCATATGGGCTGGCTGGGAATAGACAAAAAAAAAGAACTACTTAACATAGATTTGCTGTGAAGTTAATTAAACAAAAGACAGAGTGTGAAAGAGAGAGAGGGAGATAGAGAGAAAAAAACATGAAAATTTACTTTGTTCCTGGGCTCCAAAAGTAGAACAACAAAACAACAACCCCCAAACAAAAACGCATTTCCGGGAAATCGTCACAACAACAAATGAGAAATGACAGACTAACTGTCATTACACACAGTCAACTCCTAACGGAAGCTTGAGAGTCTATCTTTTTTTGGTTGTTGTTTTTGTTTTTGTTGCCGAGAACTTTGGGCCCAGCAACAAACCTGGCTTTGCTCACTTTTTTAATTAAGTTCAATTTTTGTTTTTTTTTTTTTTTATCACTTTTTTCTATTTATTTCAATTTACTTTTTTCTGCTCTCTCTCTCTCTCATTCCCCAAGACTCACCAAATTTTGTTTTAGTCGGTCACTTAACGGTATTGGCTTTAGTTTTTTTTTAATTTATTTCTTTCTAACTAACTTACTGGCTGCCTTACACTCAGAAAAAAGTATGCCACACAAAAAGTACAAACTTTTCCTTGAAAACAAGACATGCTTTGAACTTGATTCCAGTTCAACTCTTCCTCAAAGCAAGTAAAATTTACTCAAACTGAGGAAAATTTTTCTTCAAATCAAGTAAATCTTTACTTAAGCTGAGGAAAATTTTTAAGAAATTATACTCAAATCAAGTAAATTTATACTCAAACTGAGGAAAATATTCCGATTTTTTCCTCAATCCAAGTAAATTGTTACTCAAACTAAGTAAATTTGTAGTCATGCCAAATAAATTTATACTCAATCTGAGGAAAATTTTCGGAAATTTTTACTCAAAACCAAGTAAATTTGTACTCAGCCTGACTAAAATTGTCCTTAAACCAAGTAAATTTGTATTTAGCTTGACTACGACTATACTGATAATTGAAATAAATTATTTCGCTTCAGAGTATGCAACACTCGTATGAAAAATAACAACATGGTATAGTTCTCAAACGTTTCACTTACTCATACCATAAAGAGTTGAGATATTTAACCATGACATGGCTGCGGAAGCTAGGTAGGCGCCTTCTCAGTGATTGTTTAGAGTAATATTTGAAGTACTTATGAAGAAAGTCCCGGCTAACGAACGAGAATTGCTGTTTAGACTACTATTCATGTAGTTTTCTAAACAAACTGAAGTATTTTTTTATAAGTGCCATTTATACTTGAATGTATGAGGAACATGGCATAAATTTATTTATATTTATTTGAAGTGATAAACACATTTTTAAGTAAAAACTTCCTAAATGGAATTTTTCCATACAAAAAAAAAAAAATCAGCATTATTTTCTTTCTTAAACACTAGTAAATTTTCTTCCGCACAAGTATGAATATACTTAATTGTAAGAAGTTTTTACTAGATCCAATAAAATGTTTTTAAGTAAATTCACTATCCTATTTTGAGTATACGTACTATTTTTTTCTGGCTTTGATATAAGCAAACTGTACTCATATCTAGTTAATTATCCATCTCGTAAGGAAATTTTACTTAAACTGGAGTAAAATTGTTAAACTAAATTGGAGTATGGATTTTACTCATATTTAAGAATGCTATTTTTCTGAGTGTACGTCTGTGTTTCTTTCTATTTTGTCGTTTTTTGTCTAATAAGGTCTTTGTTGTTGTTGCTGTTTTTTTTTCTTCTTTTTATAAAATCTCTCAATTAATTAAACTGTAAATTCTAGTTTGTCAAAATAACCAAAAAGCTGCTGTGTTTAACCTGTTTTTCTTTCTTTCTCGGCTTCTTTTGTCGAATAATTATAACGATAAATCTTATGATAGAATCAATTGTGTTGAGAGGGTGGGGGTGCTTTATTTTCGTCCGATTTCGTTCGTTTGTTTGTTTGTTTGTTATTGCGGATTATCTTTCACGTCTTTCATTCATTGGATTACTCACCGTTTATTGTACTTTTCTTATAGGTAAGTTGTCTATGTTTTTATTTAATCTTTTCAATTTCAGTTTTTAAACTGTGAGAAAGGGGAAGGGGTCTCGATATTTTGTATTAAAGCCTATCCAAAATGACAAAGGTCTAGATTTTGTATTAAAGCCTATTCAAAATGTCAACGAAATCGAGTTTGAAGGTCTAGATTTTGTTTTAAAGCCTTTTCACGATCGATTTGACACTTGAAATCGAGTAGTTTGATTCTGTTGTCAGTGTGAAAAGGCTATTATAGCCTTATACAAAGTTGACACTTGTAATAGCTTTGTCACACTGCATGTGAAATCTAGCTGAAGTGACATAAGGTCGTTTATCAAATGTCAAATTTCTATGGGATCTGACATTTCTAAATCGACCTTATATCATTTATGCTAGATTTCGCACGCAGTGTGAAAAGAGGCTATAAATTGACCTTGTGTTGAAATCGCTTGATTTCGCATGCAGTCCGGAAAGGAGGCTATAATACAATGTTGATTTAATAGTCAACACTGAGGTCTAGTTTTTGAATCGTTTGAATTTTTACTCTCAACTGAGAACTCAACTGAAAGTTTATCCACCAAAAGGAGTTAATCCGCCAGCGCAAAGTTAATTCTTTTCAGTCTTTTTCAGATTTATAAATGTCATCGATTTATCGTTTTTTTAAATCTCAGATCCCATACAAATTTGACATTTGTAAATCGACCTTATGTCATTTCTGCTAGATTTCGCACACATGCAGTCTGAAAAGAGGCCATACTACAATTCGGGACAGTTGATTTTGATACTCAACACTGAGTTCTAATTCTTGAATAGTTTGAATTTTTACTCTCAACTGAAAGATTAGAAAGTTTATCGACCAAAAGGGGTTAATCCGCCAACGCAAAGTTAATTCTTTTCAGTCTTTTTCAGATTTATATATATGTCATCCATTTATCGATTTATAAATCTCAGATGCCATACAAATTTGACATTTGAAAATCGACCTTATGTCAATTTCAGCTAGATTTCGCAAGGCTATGCGAGAAAAAAACCAAAACGAAGTTAATTTCAGATACAAAAACTAGACCTCAGCGTTGAGGATCAAAATCAACTGGCCCGAGCTGACATTTCGATTTCGCCGGCAGTCTGCAAACGGCTTTTGGCCTTTCACTTCAGCTAGATTTCGCACGCAATCTGAAAAGACTATAAGAAATTGACTTTCTTTGAGTTTGAATCCCTTTTGCTAGATAAAATCTAAACTTTCTGTTCACACTGCAAGCGAAATCTAGCTGAAGAGACATAAGGTTGATTTACAAATTTCAGATCTCATAGACATTTGAAATTTGAAAATCGACCTTATGTCATTTCAGCTAGATTTCGCTTGCAGTGTGGACAAGGCTATGAGAGAAAAAACACAAAACGAAGTTAATTTCAGATTCAAAAACTAGACCTCAGCGTTGAGTATCAAAATCAACTGACCCGAGCTGACATTTCGATTTCGCCGGCAGTCTGCAAAAGGCTTTTGGCCTTTCATTTCAGCTAGATTTCGCACGCAGTCTGAAAAAACTATAAGAAATTAACTTTCTTTGAGGATGAATCCCTTTTTGGTCGTTAAAATCTAAACTTTCTGTTGATAGCCTTGTCCACACTGCAAGCGAAATCTAGCTGAAGAGACATGTCAAATTTGTATGTGACATAAGGTTGATGATGACAAATGTCAGATCTCATACAAATTTGACATTTGAAACTCGATCGTATGTCATTTCAGCTAGATTTCGCATGCAGTGTGGACAAGGCTATGAGAGAAAACACCCAAAACAAAGTTAATTTCAGATTCAAAAACTAGACCTTAGTGTTGGGTATCAAAATCAACTAACGCGAATTGTATTATAGCCTTTTCAGACTGCAGATGAAATCGAGAGCTATCAGCCCAAAGTTAATTTACAAATGTCAATCGTCGTTTAAAAAGTGTCAAATTTTTATGGACTGGAGCCATATGTAAATCGAGTTCATTTCAATTAAATCTCGCAGGTACTCTGAAAAGGGCTTTTACAAAAATCCCTTCTCCGCTCACAGTTTAAACTGAAGCGTCGAATCGTCGAGTTGATATTTTGCAAAAAGTTTTAACTTCGTGGATAGGCAAAACCAAGGTATTATTTATCACTAGGTGAATTTATCGAACTTTTTAAAATTGAGAACCTCTATAATATTTAATTTAATACAAGACCATATACACGTGAAACTATACGTCTCATACAGGGGAATTGTGTACTAAGTTTTCCATTTGGTGAACTTTTCTCATTTTTACAGGATTTTTCATTTCCAAAAGAAATAAATGTTTTCATAATTTATTTTCATACTTTTGCGAATCATACAAGGGCGACATGGATATCAAATGAAAGAGAAGAATATCTTTTAAAAATACTTCAGATGTCATGCTTCCATCTGTATTAGTTTAGCATTAGCAGCGATTTAAAATTTTCCCCTTAAAAATAAAAATAATTAAAATTTAACTTTTTAAGAGGGAAATTTTTTAAATATAAATGTTTAAATAATTTATTTTCTTATTTTTCCAAGTCGTACACTGACGATATGCGTATCGAATGAAAGAGAAGAATATCTGTTAAAAATACTTCAAATTTCATGCTCCTATCTGTATTAGTTTAGCATTATCAACGATTTCAAAATGTTCCCCTTAAAAATAAAAATAATTAAAATTTACCTTTTTAAGGGGGAAATTTGAAATAGTTACTATGCATTAAAATTGAAATATTTTCAGCAGTTAGTCTTCTCTTTCATTTCATATTCATATCGCCTTTGTATGAGCCGCAAAAGTACGAAAATAAATTATTAAAACTTCTATCTATCTATTTATAATTGAAAGTCCTGTAAAAAGGAGAAAATCTCACCAAATGAAAAACTGACTATACTGCTTTCCCATATGTGATCTATACTTGAATGTGTATATGACATTGTTCAGCTGCAATAAGAAAATGTAAATTTGTCGCCCGGTTTTATAAAATCTATATACTTTATCAAAGAGTAAAACTGACCGTTGCAAGTATTGATTAATTAAAAAATTAATTGATAATTAAAAAAATGTTTGGGGGAGGTAGGTAAGGATTTATTGCATTCGTAGTTGATTTAAATTGATCAATTAAAAATGGTCCTTCGAGCTGATTTGAAGTATTTTTTAAGCCCTGGTTAGGTAGACCATTTTGTCTGTATTAGTATTTAATATGAACTTGAATAATTTTGTTAGCCTCATTGAATGGTCCTTCGAGATGATCTGAGATATTTTTCAGGCACTGGTTAGACAATTTTTTCAGGATTAGTATTTAATATGGTCTCGAATAATTTTGTTAACGATTTAAGCCGAACGTTTGTTATAGAAAATTGCTTTTGACAAGATTCCATTACAAATATGTATTTTGTAATATTATCAAGAGGTCTTTTCGAGTAGTTTGGCCCATAAAAAAGCTGTGATAATCACAAGGTTATCTTAAAAAATCTGTGATAGACTTGAGATAGCATTAAAAAACTGAAAATGAGATAATTGTAAATAATCTTCTAATCAGAAGAAGGAAAATTTGTTAAATGAATGTTAAATTAAAGGACTAAATATATATAAATTTTCTAGCGACATATGTCATGATTTGAAGGCGGTGATATTTACGATTTTTTATTATCACAAAGTTCCCTCAAAATGCAAATTTTGCAATAACTTTTGGGTTTAATTCTATGAAATGTTAAAAATCTCTGATAATCACAAGAATTGATTTAGAAAAGAATCTGAGATAGTCTTCACAAAGATTCCGCCTTTATCTGCCGCTTATGATTTCTTTTCATAAGGTCTCGGTCAGTGACAATAATCCAGCAATAATTTTTTAGTTTCACAAGATTTCACTTTAAATAAATCTGTGATAATCACATGGATCAATTTTAAGAAATCTGTGATAATCCGCCAGAAAATCAAAAAATTATAATCTAAGGGTTTCCCCCAGAAATATAAATCTGTGATAGACATTAGAATCCATTAAAAACGGAAATTTTGCGATAATTTTAAATTATCCTTAATTTGGATGTTAAATTAAAGAATTAAATATTTATATAAATTCTGGCTACATATTTCAAGATTTGAAGGAGGTGATCTTTACTATTTTTTATTATCACAAAATTCCTTAAAAAAGTCTGCAATTCTTGCCATAAGTTTAGGGTTTAATTTAAAAAAATCTGTGATAATCACAAGAATTAATTAAAAAAAAACTGTGATAGTTTTCACAAAGATTCCGGCTTTAAATCATACTACTAAAATCTGCCTCTAATGATTCATTTTATAATCACAAGCAAGCTCTCAGTCAGTGACAATCATCCAGTCATTCTTACAATCATTTGAAGATTCCACAACGTTCCATTAAATAATTCTGTGATAATCACAAGAAGCCATTTTAAGAAATATATTCTTCAACCAGACCTTGTTTTCTTTCTTAAGATCTATAATCTAAGGGTTTCCTTGTAAATTATTATATTCACAAGGTTTCTTTCAAATAGCTCTTTGTATTTATTTAAAAAAAAAATCTATCAATTCTGTGTAAAAATTCCAATTCCTTGTAAAAAAAACCATTTGAAGGTTTGCTATTTAATAATTTTACAGGATTAGGGATTCTCAAAAAAATAGAGGCACTATTTTACGCTGATTTCTCTTTAAATTGATTTAGTCATGTGTAAAGAAGACATGCACAAATATATACAAGAAGAGCCATAACTTCTACATTTATCTATAGATTTTCTTAAACTAGGTCTTGTTTTCAGCATTAAGATCTCAGCTATTGTAAAATATTCTTTTATTTATTTTACAAATGACTATTCTCACTGTTTAACCAGAAATTTAGAACATCTTGATTTTTTTTAATTATTTTACTTCCACAAAGAGGGGCATAACATCTACATTTATCCTTAGATCTTTTACATGTTGACACTGTTTTCTTCATTACAGTGTTAGTTATTAAAAAATAAAATTAAATATTTTTTTTCTATTTTTATGATTTTGTCAACAAAAAAAAATTTTTTCAGAAAAAAAAAAAAATATTTTCTTCTCACTATAGACACTGTTTTCTTCGTTATAATGTTAGCTATGAAAAATAAAACAATTTTATGTTTTTCCGATTTTTTGTATTTTTTATGATTTTTTTGGTGCCAATATTTTTTCGGAAAAAAATATTTTCTTCGGGAAAAAATATAATTTTCTTCTCACTGCAGACACTGTTTTCTTCGTTATAATGTTAGCTATTAAAAATAAAACAATTTGATGTTTTTCCGTTTTTTGTTTATTTTTTATATTTTTTTTTCGTGCCAGAAAAAAAGTTTTTTTTTCGAAAAAAAAATATTTTCTTCGGAAAAAATATAATTTTCTTCTCACTGTAGACACTGTTTTCTTCGTTATAATGTTAGATATTAAAAATATTTTTTCCGAAATGAAAGTACAACCACTACTTATACAAAGGCATGCATGAGTTTGCTCTAAAATAATGAAGAAGTTTGCGGGAAATCTTGAGAATGAGAATCTTGTTGTTATGGAATTTTTTCGTGAGATCCCACCGGTTAACTATAAAAACAAACCAGCAGGTTGGGGGGGCTAAACAACGATTTAGCCGGTTCAATGAAGTGTAACATGGTCTTACATCAAGGGCACATTTACATTTTTTGGTCATTGGTCGTTTTAAACGCCCCATTACTACGTTGTTTTCTTACACCAACCGTTAAGCCGGTTTATTTTTAGGCATGATTTTAGTTCTGGGCTAATTTAATTAATATGGTTTTTTAGTTTTGGCTAGAAACTACCAAATACCAGACCGTATTCTGGCCTCTTAACTAGGCTAATAACACTAAAAACTACATTTTTTAATGTTACAACAACCGGACAAAGCTGAACTGAAATGAAATGAACGAGTTCGTTATGTCAACATCAGCTGCCAAGCAAAATTTAAATTACAAAAAAGAACTTGTTGAAATGTAAATTTTTAAAATAGAGTTGCGTGATTTTCACAAATAAAAACACGCAGGGCATTGTTATTATGCATAAACATTTGACTCCACAGGGTGACATTAGTTTCATCGCCGAACAGAATAAGTGACACAAAAAAGAAGGTTTGGACAACATGACAACATGTTTTTCTTTATTTCGACATTTGAAATGTTAACACAAAATGAAAAAAGTTTTACGATTATAAATGACCTTAAGTTAAAAACAGAAACGGGGGAAGAACTGCAGAGGCTTCTCTTCTCAGGGGATTTTTGTTCTGCAATAAAATTTTTCTACAACTTCCAATAAATTCAAAATTATGCTTTTTTGCGCCACCGTTATTTAAGTTTCAATTTACCACATGCCCCAATTCTTCTTGCAATCATCTAAAATCCATCATTCACAATATTCATAAATATAGATTTTTCTTGTGTTTATATAGTATTCGATTTGCTATAATTAACCTTGAAACTCATCTAAAATAAATTCAAATTTATGTAGTATTCCAATTTTTTTTATTCTTGCTTTTCTAAAAATAAATTGAAATATTTGTAAATGTGTGCATGATGTGGAAACCATGCCGCCGCAACGCCATGCCAAAGACATTGTTTTTGTCACTCTCTCAAAGCATAGAAAAATTTCAATTTTTTGTTTTATTAATTTATTTCTCAATCTTCACAGAGACATCGTTACAGAGACAAAAAAAAAACAAAAAACAAATAAAATAATTACAGTATATTTTGTGTGTTTGTACGATTCGCATAAAATTGTCAAACGTAAACGAGTTCATCAAAATTGTCAGCCTTTGTGTTCGTTCACATGGTGGCATCGCTGTAACTGAAAATGTAATATCACAAACAGGCAATGTTCGTAAACTATGCAGACAATAGATGTGTTTTAGTTGTGGAAGAAAATGACTTTTAAATAAATAATGAAATAATTTATAAATGATAAAATAATAAAATAATTAAACAAAAAATAATATAATAATGGAATAATAAAATAATAAATAATGAAATAAATGATAATAAGATAAGAAAATAACTAAATAAAAAATAATAAAATAGTAAAAAAGAAAATAAGAATATAGTAAAATAATTAAATAAAAAATAGTAAAATAAAAAAATAAAATAAAGTAATGAAAAATAAGATAATAAAGAAAATAATAAAATAATAAATGATAAAATAATGAAACAATAAAATAATAAATAATGAAATAATGAAATAAATAATAATAAGATAATAAATAAGAAAATAGTAAAATAGAAAATAATAAAATAATAAAGTAATAAAATTAGAAAATAATAAAATAATAGGATAATAAAATAATAAAATAATGAAATGAATAATAATAAGATAAGAAAATAAGAAAATAGAAAATAAGAATATAGTAATATAATTAAATAAAAAATAATAAAATAAAATAAAAAATAAGATAATAAAATAATAAGTAAAAAATAATAAGATAATAAAATAATGGAATAATAAAATAATAAATAATGAAATAAACAATAATAAGATAAGAAAATAAGAAAATAATTAAATAAAAAAATGAAAAAATAAAATAACAAATAATAAAATAATGTAATAAATAATAATAAGATAAGAAAATAGTAAAATAGAAAATAATAAATAATAAAATAAGAAAATAATAAAAAATAAGATAATAAAGTAAGAAAATAATAAAATAATAAGATAATAAAATAATAAGATAATAAAATAATAAATAATAAAATAAATAATAATAAGATAATAAAATAATTAAATAAAAAATAACAAAATAGAAAATAAGAATATAGTAAAATAATTAAATAAAAATAATAAAAAATAAGATAATAAGATAATAAAATAATAAATAATAAAATAAAGAAATAATATAAAAATAAGATAATAAAGTAAGAAAATAATAAAATAATAAGATAATAAAAAGATAAATAATAAAATAGTGAAATAAATAATAATAAGTTAATAAAATAGTAAATAGAAAATAATAAAATAGAAAATAAGAATATAGTAAATTAATTAAATAAAAAATAATAAAAAATAAGATAATAAAATAATAAAGTAAAAATAATAAGATAATAAAATAATAAATAATAAAATAAAGAAATAATAAAAAAATAAGATAATAAAGTAAGAAAATAATAAAATAATAAGATAATAAAAAATAAATGATAAAATAATGAAATAATAAAATTATAAATAATAAAATAACAAATAATAAAATAATGAAATAAATAATAATAAGTTAATAAAATAAGAAAATAGTAAAATAGAAAATAATAAAGTAATAAAATAAGAAAATAATAAAAAATAAGATAATAAAGTAAGAAAATAACAAAATAATAAGATAATAAAATAATTAAATAAATAATAATAAGATAATCAAATAATTAAATAAAAAATAATAAAATAGAAAATAAGAATATAGTAAAATAATTAAATAAAAAATAATAAAAAATAAGATAATAAAATAATAAATTATTTTACTTAAATTATTATTTTTTTTATGGAATAATAAAATAATAAATAAGAAAATAATTAAATAAAAAATAGTAAAATAGTAAATAAGAATATAGTAAAATAATTAAATAAAAAATAAAATAATAAAGTAATATAAGAAAATAATAAAATAATAAGATAATAAAATAATAAATAATAATAAGATAAGAAAATAATTAAATAAAAAATAATAAAATAGAAAATAGAAAATAAGAATATAGTAAAATAATTAAATAAAAAATAATAAAATACAAAAATAATAAAATAAGAAAATAATAAAAAATAAGATAATTAGGTATGAAAATAATAAATGATAAAATAATGAAATAATAAAATAATAAAATAAGAAAATAATTAAATAAAAAATAATAAAATAGAAAATAAGAATATAGTAAAATAATTAAATAAAAAAATAAAATAATAAAGTAATAAAATAAGAAAATAATAAAATAATAAATGATGAAATAATAAAATAACAAATAATAAAATAATGATATAAATAATAATAAGATAATAAAATAAGAAAATAATTAAATAGAAAATAATAAAATAATGAAATAAGAAAGTAAGAAAACGAGAAAATAATAAAATAATGAAATAATAAAATTTGATTTGAACTGGGATATTGTCCTGGCTCAAGACCATTTTGCATCTATATTTAATGGAATGCAAATTTATTTACAAATGGCATGGTGACATTTATTACTTGGCTGCAGACTACCACGATCATGATTTCGACCATGTCAAAAGACTTTTCAAGTGGCTTCGCAGCGACTTTTCAACATCAAACCCGGCCTCTATAAGGAGATGATTCTCACAAACGAACGAGAAGCACAACTCACTTGCCAAATTTGCGTTTAAAAAATCGCACCAAGTAATAAAGCACACATGCCATCTTACAAGCATCTCATTGAGTTGCATATGTAAGTATGTGTATATGCGTGTCAACGCTCATTTGTTTTAGTTTTTTCGTTTGCTTTTTTTTGGTCTGTAATCAATATTTGATTTGAACTGGGATATTGTCCTGGCTCAAAACCATTTAATTAAATAATTAATAATTAAATAAAAAATAAGAAAATAGTAATATAATAAAATAACAAAATAATAAATACTAAATAATAATCCCTCATTTTGTACATTTGTATCACCATCTGTCCCTTCTTCTGTACCTACATTTGTCCCTCCATGTGACCGTTCATCAGTCCCTCCATCTGTACGTCCATTTGCCCTTTCATCCATCCTTCAATCTGTCCATTTGCCCGTTCATCATTTGACATCTATTAGACATTAGAAGGCCTTTCATTTTTTTCGCTCTCCCTCTCCCTCCCCTTTAATAATTATCTCTGTGAGCTTGATTCGGGGCGTGTTCGTATTTGTTAGAAAAAACACGCTTAATATTCTATTGCTATTATAATACAGGTCTTACTTATAATTGCCTATGACAGTGTTATATTTTCAGCGTATATTCATTTTTCAACAACATCTAAAAACATTTCAAACTTGTTTATTATACATACATACATAGTATATATATCTATCTACTCGTATGTATGTTAATTTTATTGGTTGTGAGGCAAACGAAAAAAAATACAAAAACAAAAACTCATTTAAACGTTGCTCTTACGAATTTGCATTGCAAGCATTAATAATTCTATTTGAAATGCAAAAGGCATCAAAGCAAATGTTAGAGGATGACGACGAGGAGGAGGGAACGGGTGGGAGTAGTAAAAGTAGTTTCAATTCATTAATTAAAAACCAGCACAAATTATGCATAAATGCAAATGGTTGTCAATTAAAATTGAAATATATATTTCTTTAAGTTTATATTTCTGAAGTTCATTCTCTTCATTCACATTCACATTCAAGAAATCTTCGAACCGAAATGAAAGTAAAAGAAAGAAATATGTATGTTAAAATTTGCTGAAAACTTAATTATGCTTAGCACACAAAACGGTTTTTTGTTGTTTTTTTTCTTCTTTCTTTCAAAATTAGTTTTATGACGAAGTTTCTTTTACAGAAGCTCTCGCCACACTCACTGAAGCGCGCACAGACCATCAATTTTGAAAATAATTTCACCAACAGCACCACCATTTGGTGGGCCACACATTGCCGACAGTTTTGAAGGGGGCCAAATTAATAATGGGCTTTAATAATGGACTCAACGATTTTTAGAGTTGAACCGAATACTTAGATTAGGTTTTTGTTAAGAAAAATATACGCTGAGGTTGATAAATGTAGGCAAAATTGTCAAAAACTAATCAATTAATCGAAATGTTTTTTCAAAGGTAATTAAAAAATTAATTCATTGCAAAATTGAACTAAATTGTTGTATCACTAGGTTTTCCCCTTTCGGAATATTCACATAGAAAAGAGGATTAATAAATAATTTCCCGTTTAAATACCCAAATTGGTACTGATATTTTATTTATTTCTATTATAGGTACGTCTTTCTTTTGTTCGCTGACTTATAGTGAAATTTGACGTAGAATATTTTTTCCATTTACACTAGAGCCCTAAATTTCAGTTTTGCTTGAGAGATTAGCAACAATTCGGAAAAAGTACGGAATTAACCCTAAAAATTGATTTTAAGTTTTGACTTATTTCGTGTATTTAGAGTTGAGTTTTAAGTCTTGATGTATTCAGAGACTTATAGTAGAATAGTATGGCCAAAATTTTTGCAGAACATTTCGACCCGATAAACCCTCAGTTAAGGAGTGTTTTTTATCCAATTCATCATAAGAATGTGAAAAAGGTGAATTTCAGCTTTTAGCACAAAATGGATCAAAAAGTCCCCTATATTGATAATCTACAGGTTTAAAATGTTCCACAAAACTGTTCCCCTTAGTGTTTTAAGTAATATTGCTCAACACATCCTATACTTCCAAAATAAGGATCACAAGGTTTCCTATGCCAATTCATCATAAGAATTTGAAAAATGTGAATTTCAGTGTTTATCACAAAATGGATCAAAAAGACCCTTATGCTGAGGACCTAGAGGGTTAAAATATTCCACAAAAAGGTTCATCGCAGTCTTCTAAGTAATATTGCTGAGCACATCCTATACTTGCAAAGTAAGGATCACAATGTTTCCTATGCCAATTCATCATTAGAATATGACAAATTTGAATTTCAGCGTTTAGCATAAAAGGCACCAAAAAGACACCTATATTGAGGAGTTAGAGGGTTAAAATGTTTCACAATAATGCTCCTCTTAGTGTTCTAAGTAATATTGCCGAACACATCCTATACTTACACATTAAGGATACAAGACTTCCTATCATCCAATTCATCATAAGTATGTGAAAAATGTGAATGCGTATGTTTAGCACTAAAGGGACCAACAAGTCCAATATATTGACAAGCTAGAGGTTTCAACTGTTCCACAAAAAAGTTCCTCATAGTGTTTTAAGTAATATTGCTGAGCACATCCTATACTTGAACAGTAAGAATAACAAGATTTCCTATGCCAATTCATCATAAGAATGTGAAAAATGTGAATTTCAGCCATTAACAAAGAAGGGTCCGAAAAGACCCTTATATTGACAAGCTAGAGGTTTCAACTGTTCCACAAAAAAGTTCCTCGTTGTGTTTTAAGTAATATTGTTGAACACGTCCTATACTTACAAAATGAGGATCACAAGGTTTCCTATGCCAATTCATCATTTGAATATGAAAAATATGAATTTCAGCTTTTAGCACAAAAGGGACTAAAAAGACACCTATATTGGGGAGTTAGAGTGTTAAAATGTTCCACAAAAATGTTCCTCGTAGTGCTCTAAATAATATTGCTCAACACATCCTATACTTACAAAATAAGGATCACAAGGTTTCCTATGCCAATTCATCATAAGAATGTGAAAAATGTGAATTTCAGCGTTGAGCACAAAATGGATCAAAAAGACCCTTATCCTGAGGACCTAGAGGGTTAAAATATTCCACAAAAAGGTTCATCGCAGTCTTCTAAGTAATATTGCTGAACACATCCTATACTTACAAAGTATGGATAACAAGGTTTCCTGTGCCAATTCATCATTAGAATATGAAAAATGTTAATTTCAGCGTTTAGCACAAAATGGATCAAAAAGACCCTTATCCTGAGGACCTAGAGGGTTAAAATATTCCACAAAAAGGTTCATCGCAGTCTTCTAAGTAATATTGCTGAACACATCCTATACTTACAAAGTATGGATCACAAGGTTTCCTATGCCAATTCATCATTAGAATATGAAAAATGTGAATTTCAGCTTTTAGCACAAAAGGGACTAAAAAGACACCTATTTTGAGGAGTTAGAGGGTTAAAATGTTCATCGTAGTGTTCTAGTCCTTTTTTATTTTTATGTTTTTTTTTTTAATTATATGTGTTTTATTTATTTTTCATTTTTATATTTATTTTTTAGTTATGTCACATAATTATTTTTTTATTTTTCATTTTTTAAAAATATTAATTTTTTTTTATTATTTATTTAAAAAATATTTTTTATTTTTATTATTTTTTCTCTTTCATTTTTAATTATTATTTTTTTAGTTATGTCACACAATTATTTTATTATTTTTTACTATTATTTGTTTTTCATTTTTATATTTATTTATTTTTTTATTATTTATTTTTTTAGTTAGGTCACATAATTATTTGTTTTTATTTATTTTTCATTTTGGAAAAATATTAACAAATATTTTTTGTTTTTTTTTATTATTTTTTGAAAAAAAAATTAATAATTATTTTTTTAGTTATGTTACACAATTTTTTTTATTATTTTTTACTATTATTTGTTTTTCATTTTTATATTTATTTATTTTTTATTATTTTTTATTTGTGTTTTATTAATTTTTAAATTTATTTTTTAGTAAGTCACATAATTATTTTTTTATTTTTAATTTTTGAAAAATATTAACAAATATTTTGTTTTTTTTTTTATTATTTTTTGAAAATTATTTTTTAATAATTATTTTTTTATTTTTCATTTTTATAATTATTTTTTTAATTTTCATTTTTATAATTATTTTTTAATTATGTCACATAATAATTTGTTTTTTATTTATGTTTCACTTTTGAAAAAAAAAAAAAAGCAGTTAAAAAAGTTTTTTTATTTTTTATTTATTTTTCATTTTATATTTATTTTATTTTTTGTTGTTTTTTTTTTTAATATTATTTATTATTTATTTATTTTTCATTTTTATATTTATTTTTTTTTAGTTAGATCACATAATTACTTGTTTTTTTATTTATTTTTCATTTTTATATTTATTTTTTTAGTTAGATCACATAATTACTTGTTTTTTTATTTATTTTTCATTTTTGAAAAATATATTTTTTTAATTATTTGTTTTTTATTATTTTTCATTTCTATATATTTTTTCAACTTATTCACATAATTATTTGCTTTTTTTATTTTTTTTTTCATTATTTGAAAAATATTAAAATACTTCTATTTTATATTTATTTTTTGTTTTAATTTAGGTCACATTAATTTTTGTTTATTCAGTGAACGGTAACGTTATTTTTCGTTTTATAATTGCCCTAAATAATAAACCAGAAAAGATCATTAAAGCGTACTTCCTCTTAATGAACCCCCCAACGGTTGTGGGTCGGTCCCCTCCCTCAACATATTTATATTAAAAACAAAGGGAACTCTCAAATTCCTTTGCCGGCTCATATAACACTGATGAAGCTCAATTAGTTGCCACAAAAAAAACAGACAAAATATATTAACACAAAAACCAGCAACAACTTGAAAATTATAACAGATCATGAAATACGAGCACTCTACAGTGGCTAGTCAAGTGTAATATAATGATGATGGTGATCATCATCATCATCGTCATCATCATGATGATCTTATTCACTGCCATCAACAGCTCATCATCATTATGATTATTAACACTTGAGTGCCTGCCTGCCAGCCAGTCAGTCAGCCCCAGCCTGCCTAAACAGCATAATTTTGAAACTGAAGAATGAAATGAAACCACTTTTCGAAATTTTAACACGGCAGTTGGCTGTTGTTGGGTTGTTTGGTTGGCAAGTGTGTGTGCAGGGAAGCGACACTTGAGCCAGGCAGCACTACGATTATTATAAATCATTACTATAATTACTGTGCAACGTGGAAGAAAAACACCACGGTGTGGGGAATGAGCGGGATAGTTTCTATAGCCGAGGATATGTATTCAAATTATATAGTCAGTCTTACATTTGAAAACTTTTCAAACATTTCAAAATATCAACATCATTTTGCATAAGCACAGTGGTGTAGGGGCTTGAAGTTACACCAAAGATTGGAAGTTTTTTTAGTCATATTAAAACCTAGGTTTATAAACTATATAGCTTCTCTAACAAAATCAAAAAAACACCTCTATTACTGTGTTACAATTTACTTGAGGAGCAGACAACAATGCCTTCTGCTTCAATTATATTATTGTTATACAAAGTTGTCACCGCACCGTAGCTGTTGTGTGACTTTTTTTGCTATTATTGAAGTGTCGTGGCTTCATTGTAATGAGGTGTTGCCTCATTTCAGAACAAAGACGACAGACTGAGTTTTGGATGTGTGTAAAATTTATGAATAATAGAAAATGTAAAAAAATTGACACTTAAGCGACGACGACGTAGAAAATTAGAGTTAATTGTGGATAAATTGTCAGCAACAATTGGTTGGATTTGTGATTTTTTGTGGAGTTGCCAAACCGTCTAAGGCTGAGGACAGAGTGCTCGCTATTGCCAACTACATCATTTTCAGTTGAAGTTGAGAAAATTGAAACTGAAAATTCAAATTCAGAAATGAAAATTTAAATTGAGAATAAAAAATTTATATTCAGAAATGAAAATTTAAATTGATAAAATAAAAACTAAAAAAATAAAAAAATAAAAAAAAAAAAACAAACAAAAACTAAAAAGTAAAAAATAAATGTAAAAATTAAAAGTTAAAAGTAAAAAATACAAAAAAAAAATAAAAAATTAAAACTAAAAGATTAAAATAAAAAATAAGGAATAAATATTGAAATTAAGAAGAAACAAATTGAAAGTGAAAAAATATAAATTGAAATTGAGAAAATAAAATAAAAATAATGAAAAAATAAATAAAAAACAAAAAATAAAATAAAAAAAAAAACAAAAAATAAACAGTAAAAAAGAATAAATATTGAAATTCAGAAATGAAAATTGAAATTAAGAAGAAACAAATTGAAAGTGAAAAATATAAATTAAAATTGAGAAAATAAAAAAAATTAAAAAATAATTAAAAAACAAAAAATAAACAATAAAAAAGAAAAAAATGGAATTCAGAAATGAAAATTGAGAAAATAAAAATTTAAATTCGGAAATGAAAATTGAAATTGAGAAAATAACAATTGAAATTCGGAAATGAAAATTGAGAAAATACAACGTCATATTGAGAAAATACAAATTGAAATTAAAAACTGAAAAATATAGTTGAGAAAATACAAATTGAAAATGAGAAAATTAAAATTGAGAAATGAAAATTGCAACCGAAATTGAGAACAATGCAAATCGATATTGGGAAAATCCAAATTGAAATTCAGAAATGAAAATTGAAATTGAGAAAAAAAATTCTATTCAGAAATGAAAATTGATAAAATAAAAAATAAAATAAAATAAAAAATTAAAAATAAAAAATAAAAAATAAATGTAAAAAATACAAAAAAATAACAAATTAAAACTAAAAGATTAAAATAAAAAATAATGAATAAATATTGAAATTCAGAAATGAAAATTGAAATTAAGAAGAAAAAATTGAAATTGAAAAAATATAAATTGAAATTGAGAAAATAAAAAAATGAAAAAAAAAAAAATAAATAAAAAAAAAACAAAAAATAAAAAAAAAAAAACGAAAATAAACAATAAAAAAGAATAAATATTGGAATTCAGAAATGAAAATTGAGAAAATAAAAATTTAAATTCGGAAATGAAAATTGAAACTGAGAAAATGAAAATTGAAATTCAGAAATTAAAATTGTAATTGAGAAATGAAAATTGCAACCGAAATTGAGAACAAACAAATTGATATTTTGAAATGAACATTGATATTGGGAAAATCCAAATTGAAATTCAGAAAAAAAATTTAAATTGACAAAAAGCAAATTGAAATCGAGAAAATGAAAATTTAAATTAAGAAATGAAAATTGAAAAAATAAAAATTGAAATTGAGATTGACATTGAGTAATAAACAATTGAAAATGAGAAAATACAAATTAATTTCAATTTACATTTCTGAATTTCAATTCTTATTTTCCCAATTTCATTTTACATTTCAGAATTTCAATCTGTATTTTCTCAATATGACGTTGTATTTTCTCAATATGCCGTTATATTTTCTCAGTTTCAGTTTTCACTTCCGAATTTCAATTTTTATTTTCTCAACTTTTGTTTTAATTTTTGAATTTCAATATTTATTCTTTTTTTATAGTTTATTTTTTATTTTTGTTTGTTGTTTTTTATTTTTTTCTTTCTTTTATTTTTTATATTTTATTTTTTGAACTGGGATATTGTCCTGGCTCAAGACCATTTTGCTTCTATATTTAATAGAACGCAAATTTATTTACAAATGGCATGGTGACATTTATTTTTATTCTTTATTTTTTGCTTTTTATTTTAATCTTTCATTTTTAATGTTTAATTTTTTTATTTTTTTTTGTATTTTTATTTTTTTACTTTTTATTTATTTATTTTTCATTTTTTTACTTTTTACTTTTATTTATTTACTTTTCATTTTTTTATTTTTGTATTTATATATTTTTTAGTTTTTATCTTTTATTTATTATTAATTTAATTTTATTATTTTTATTTTTCATTTTTTATTTTTTCATTTCTGAATTTCAATTTTATTTTCCCAATTTAATTTTACATTTCTGAATTTCAGTCTGTATTTTCTGAATATGACGTTGTATTTTCTCAATTTCAATTTTCACTTCCGAATTTAAATTTTTATTTTTTCAACTTCAGTTTTCATTTTTGAATTTCAATATTTATTCTTTGTTATTGTTTTTTTTTTATTTTTTTCTTTCTTTTATTTTTTATATTTTATTTTTAATTTTTTATTCTTTATTTTTTGCTTTTTATTTTAATCTTTCATTTTTAATGTTTAATTTTTATTATTTTTTTTTTGTATTTTTATATTTTACTTTTACTTTTAATTTTTATTTTTTTTACTTTTTATTTATTTTTTATTTATTTTTTTTATTTTTAATTTATTTGTTTGTATTTATAATTTTTATTTATTATTTTTTTACGTTTTACTTTTACTTTTTATTTATTTATTTTTTATTTTTAATTTTTCATTTATTTATTATTTTTTATTTATTATTAATTTAATTTTATTATTTTTATTTATTTTTTCTTTATTTGTTATTTCTTTATTTTTTCATTTCTGAATTTCAATTTATATTTTCTGAATTTAAATTTTTATTTTCTCAACTTCAATTTCAATTTTCATTTCTGAATTTCAATTTTTATTTTCTCAATTTAAATTTATATTTTTTCAATTTTTATTTTCTCGATTTCAATTTATATTTCTGAATTTCAATTAACATTTCTGAATTTCAATTTGTTTTTTCTAAATTTTAATTTACATTTGTGAATTTAAACTTTTAGTTTCTCCTCAATTTCCATTTAATTTTTTGAATTTCAGTTTGTATTTGCTCAATTTATTTTATTTTTTATTTTCTCAATTTCAATTTATATTTCTGAATTACAATTAGTATTGTCTCCGTTTAAATCAATTTTAATTTCAATTTTTATTTTCTCAATTTCATTTTTTCAAATTTTTATTTTCTTATTTTCAATTTAAATTTCTGATTTTCAATTATTTTTATCTCAATTTCAATTTTTATTTTCTAAATTTAAATTTTCTTTTCTGCATTTAAATTTTCATTTTTTTTTCAATTTCAATTTACAATTTTGAATTTCAACTTTTCAATTTAAATTTTCATTTCTGAATTTCAATTTGAATTTTCTAAATTTGTGATTTCCCAATTTCAATTGAATATGCTGTAGTAATTCATTCATTGAGCGTTGCCAACTGTTTTATTTTAAGCGTTGTCGTGTTATTTATTTTTTTTTTTTTGAAAATTTAAATTGAGTTAATTTTTGAATTCTTCGAACGCAAATGAAAAGCAAGAATTTTAAGTGACACACTTTGCAGGCCTTGCTTTTGCAGGCTTGGATAACTTTCAGTTCATTAAGAGTGTTGCCGGCAACATTGTTGCCAACATTCATGTGCTATTAATTTGCCAGAAAAACTAACAAATTCCTCACTTTGTCATTCTTGCATTTGAACAAATTCTTAACGACAGGTTTTCCCCAAAGCTCTTGAAGAATTAATTGAAATTAATGGGTTTTTGTTTTCAGTTTTCCGCTGAACGTTTTTATTTCAAATATTGGTTGCTTGTGGAGTGTGTGTGTAGACGACTGTCTAGCTGTGTTTGGCCCAGAAAACAAATGCATTGTAATTAGTGGCTAAAGTTTATGTTTAGATTTGAGCAGCATTGTTGTTGGTGAAGTTTTTTGTTTTTTTTTTTCTTAATAAATTATGCGTGAAAGTGTTGAAAACCCGCTCTCTTAAGGCTAACGCACAAGTGAAAAACAAAACACCAGCCATCATCATATCGAAAGGATGGTTGGACGGACGGACGGATGGATGGCCGATAAGATAGCAAAGACATAGGGGAGATACACTTGTTTCTTTTTCCCGGGGAGTGGAGTAAAAACAAATTGAGAAAATATGAAAACAATTTCACATAATGGATGTGAAAGTTTAGATAGATTTAAAATTGTGTACACGCATCTCGTTGTGCGTTTGATGGAAAATATTTCATTTATGTTTTGATGGCTATGATAGGTATTTAAGCAGTGCAGGAAAAAGTCACATAAATTAAAATAAATAAACAAAGCGCAAATATGTGAGAGCAAGTGTAACATAACTCAAACCAAAAGAAAATGTTCAACGGGTGACATTTTCCTTATGATTTTTTAATAAATTTAATAAAGTGCAGACAATATGGCAGGCTTTTTTTTTATTTTTTTATTTTTATTTTTATTTTTTTATTTTTATTTTTTTTTATTTTTTATTTTTATTTTCATTTTCATTTTTATTTTTATTTTTATTTTTATTTTTATTTTTATTTTTATTTTTATTTTTATTTTTATTTTTATTTTTATTTTTATTTTTATTTTTATTTTTATTTTTATTTTTATTTTTATTTTTATTTTTATTTTTATTTTTATTTTTATTTTTATTTTTATTTTTATTTTTATTTTTATTTTTATTTTTATTTTTATTTTTATTTTTATTTTTATTTTTATTTTTATTTTTATTTTTATTTTTATTTTTATTTTTATTTTTATTTTTATTTTTATTTTTATTTTTATTTTTATTTTTATTTTTATTTTTATTTTTATTTTTATTTTTATTTTTATTTTTTTATTTTTATTTTTATTTTTTTTTATTTTTTATTTTTATTTTCATTTTTATTTTTATTTTTATTTTTATTTTTATTTTTATTTTTATTTTTATTTTTATTTTTATTTTTATTTTTATTTTTATTTTTATTTTTATTTTTATTTTTATTTTTATTTTTATTTTTATTTTTATTTTTATTTTTATTTTTATTTTTATTTTTATTTTTATTTTTATTTTTATTTTTATTTTTATTTTTATTTTTATTTTTATTTTTATTTTTATTTTTATTTTTATTTTTATTTTTATTTTTATTTTTATTTTTATTTTTATTTTTATTTTTATTTTTATTTTTATTTTTATTTTTATTTTTATTTTTATTTTTATTTTTATTTTTATTTTTATTTTTATTTTTATTTTTATTTTTATTTTTATTTTTATTTTTATTTTTATTTTTATTTTTATTTTTATTTTTATTTTTATTTTTATTTTTATTTTTATTTTTATTTTTATTTTTATTTTTATTTTTATTTTTATTTTTATTTTTATTTTTATTTTTATTTTTATTTTTATTTTTATTTTTATTTTTATTTTTATTTTTATTTTTATTTTTATTTTTATTTTTATTTTTATTTTTATTTTTATTTTTATTTTTATTTTTATTTTTATTTTTATTTTTATTTTTATTTTTATTTTTATTTTTATTTTTATTTTTATTTTTATTTTTATTTTTATTTTTATTTTTATTTTTATTTTTATTTTTATTTTTATTTTTATTTTTATTTTTATTTTTATTTTTATTTTTATTTTTATTTTTATTTTTATTTTTATTTTTATTTTTATTTTTATTTTTATTTTTATTTTTATTTTTATTTTTATTTTTATTTTTATTTTTATTTTTATTTTTATTTTTGAATCTTATTATATCATTTAAATATTTTTTGTTAAATGCTGATACAACTTTTTTTAAAAATTGTTCTGGTCCTAGAGAAAAAGCATGGAAGTCCACACAATATGACATTCGTCACATCATCTCTTGATGTTGATCGGTTCCGTGTTGCCAACCTAAACTTCTATGCATTATTTTTTTATTATCGAAATTTCCAGTTTGCATTACCAAAACAAAAAAACCTTATCTTGCCAATCAACATGATTTTTCGATTAAAAATTTTCCAACAGCATTTCTATTTAATGAAAGAAATCAAATTTGAAATCTAATTCAATTCAATTTAAATTTCCTACTTTACACAATTCAATATTTTCCATGTTTATTTAGGAACGAAAAGAACAAAAAATGTTCCCACTATCGCACATTCATTCGCAATTGTTTATTTTAGCCTTCATCCATTCCATGTAATGCAATGGAATTTAAATATAACATTTTATTTTTCCCAAAATGAAACGACACGACGATTGATACAAAACAGATTTTGAATTTTTCTTTCTTTCTTTCTTGACTATTGACACTGCGTGCTTTCTCCAATACAACAATATTCCATTGTTTGTTTACAATAATTATCGAACGATATAGAAACAGGAAATTATTTACATTCGAAAAACTGTCAGAATGAAGAAGAAAAAAACAGACGAAATCTTGAACTTGCCAACTGGGGTAAGAGTGCTGAGAGATGCAATCTTTCAATAATGCCACAGGAAGTATTTATCTGACACTTAATGAAAAAAATTGGTGAAAATCAATAAAAAAAAATCTCTATCCAAGATTTTTACAAGATCTGATAGATTTTATCACATCCCAGGTGACCAATTTGCTAATCTTCTTAATCTTTTATTGTTCCCTTTGTTGCAATTGTTTTTTTTTTCAATTATTATAAAAGATCTACTTTTTATAGAAGTTGACCTAAAATGTATTCTTCGTTATAAATCGGATTTCCTCTTTCTAGAAGGCGACCGAGAAGGTCATCACCTCCATAGTAGTCAACTCATACAAGACGTCCAACAAGATATTCTCTATGGTGGGAAATCTAAAAGTATTCTTCTCTATCACAGTTGACTTAAAGGTATTCTTCTTCATAAAAGGTGAGGTAAGGCGACCAAAGAGATCTTCTTCTTAATCGAAGGTGACCTAAAATATATTATTCTCATTAGAAAGATCTTTTTCTCTTCTTTATATTAGAGAATACTATCCTATGAGAGAATACTATCATAGGTATTCTATGTCCACAGGATGACCAAAGATATTCTCTATAGTATTAGACCTAAAAGATCTTCTAGTTGAGGTGGAGAAGGCACCGAAAAAATCTCTAAAGAAGGCGACCAAGAAGACCTTCTTTATCAGAAAAAAAGATAAAACATATTCTTCTTCATAGATGGAATCCTAAGAAGATTTCCTCTTTCTAGAATAAACGATAAAATAAAGAATAAAAAATAAAGAAAGTTCATTGCGCGCTTCCATTTTATGGTCAGTTTAATCGACCCACTGAAGCGGCTATTCGGGCTATTGTGACTAAATTTCGCACCAAATTTACATTGTTGGACATTAAACCACCAACACGCTTACGTAGAGTGCGAACTGAAGAAAATATCGCAGCTGTATCGGCCAGTGTTAATGATGACCACCAATTTTCGATTCGTCGCCGTTCGCACCAATTGGGTCTCTGTTACTCAAAAACGTGGAAATGCCAAAATTGGACTAAGCGGATGGACCACCTAAGACGCAGCCGCGGTCAACATTTAAATGAAATTATCTTCAAAAAGTAAATGTCATGGACCAATCTAACGTTTCAAATAAAGAACCGATGAGATTTTGCAAATTTTATGCGTTTTTTTAAAAAAAAAGTTATCAAGCTCTTAAAAAATCACCCTTTATAAGACAACCGAAAATATCAACATTTCTATTTTAATATCCTTATACAAGTCGACCAAAAAGATCTCCTCTATATATTAGGAGACCTCAAAGGATTTTTTTCCATCATAGGCGACTTAAAGGTCTTCTTCATCATAGAAGGTCAGGTAAGGCAACCGAAAAGATCTTCTTTATTGAACCTAAGAGACCCTCCTTATATGAGACGATGTAAAAGATCCTCATCTTTTATGGAAGGCGTCCAAAAAGGCCTTCTCTTTTTTTATAGGAAGACATAAATGGTATAATTTATAGAAGGCGACCTAAAAATCCTCTTTATGTATTGAAGCCGCCAAAATGTATTCTTCCTTAGAAGACGACCATGAAGTTCATATTCTCAATAGTAGGCGACTGCATTAAAGGTATTCTCTTTCTATAGGACGACCAAAAATATCTTCTCTATAGTATGAGACCTCAAAGGTCTTCTAGGTGAGCTAGATAAGGCAAAGATCTCTGCAGAAGGTGACTAAGAATACCTTTTTTATTGGAGGCGACCTAAAATGTATTCTTCTTTATATATGGTAACCTAAAAGGAGTCCCTCTTGCTAGAAGGCGACCGAAAAGATTATCATGTCTATAGTAGTCTCCTCATATAAGACAATTAAAAAGATCTTCTCTATAGTTGGAGACCTCAAACGTCTTCTTCTCCATCATAGGCGACTTAAAGGTCTTCTTCATCATAGAAGGTGAGGTAAGGCAACCGAAAAGATCTTCTTCCTTACTGAACCTAAAAGGCTTTACTTATACGAGGCGATCTTTCTTGAAGGCGTCCAAAAATGTCGTCTCTCCTTTATATGAAGTCATAAATTGTTTAATTTATAGAAGGCGATCTAAAATACTCTTTCTGTATTGAAGCCACCAAAATGTATTCTTCTGTAAAAGATGACCAAGGAGATCATCTTCTCCATAGCAGGCGACTACATTAAAAGTATTCTTCTTTATAGAAGGAAACCTAAAATGATTTCCTCTTTCCAGAAGGCGACCTAAAATAACATCATCTCTATTGTAGCCACATTATAAAAGACAATCAAAAAGATCTTCATCATAGGCGACTTAATCATAGAAGGCGACTTAATAGAGCTTCCTATGTACAGAAGGGGAACAAAAAAATATCTTGTTCTCTACAAAAATCGACTAAAAATTTGTTTCTTTGTTGAAGGCCACCAAAAGATCATCTGTTTTATAGAGTGTGACCTACAAGGTATTCTATGTTATACTTTTAATGCTTTAAAGGAGGAGATCTAACGAATTTCCTCTTCTACGATGTCCTTGTGGATTCCAGTCTTCTCCAGTGAACTAGAGTACAAAAGTATTTTTTTATAAGAGATGACTTAAAAGATCTTTTTTATAGAAAACAGCATAAAAGGAGAATTCTTTCATAGAAGGAAACGTAAAAGGTCTTCTTTATAGGAGGTGATCTAATGGATTTACTCTTCCTCTAGAAGTCGTCCAAAAGGATCATCTGCTCTGTAGTAGAAACCTAAAAGATCTTCTTCTTTGCAGAAGACGGGATAAAAGGTCTTCTTCTATTTAGAAGACGACCAAAAACCCATGTTTCTTTATTAAAGACTTCCTAAAAGGCCTGCTAGGCGACTCAAAAGGTATTCTGCTCTAGTGGACCTTTTAATGAAAAAACAAATCTGCGGTAATTCCTCATATTTTCGTTAAAGGTTTTATTTATAGGAGGTGATCTAATGGATTTACTTACTCTTCCTCTAGAAAACGACCGAAGGGATCATCTGCTCTGTAGTAGAAACCTAAAAGATCTTCTTCTTTACAGAAGACGGTCTAAAAAGTTTTCTTCTTTGTAGAAGACGGCCTAAAAAGTTTTCTTCTTTGCAGAAGACGGCCTAAAAGGTCTTCTTCTTTGTAGAAGACGACCAAAAGACAATGTTTCTTTATTAAAGACTTCCTAAAAGCCCTACTAGGCGACTCAAAAGGTTTTTTGCTCTAGTAGACTTTTTAATGAAAAAAAAAATATCGGCAGATATTCCTCACATTTTCACAGGTGTTTCCTATATCAAGCAAACAAAAAAATTAATTCACCAAGTCTAGTCTCACAAAAAATGCTGAAATCATAAAATATGATCACAAGGAACTTTTAAATGAAATTTGAGCCTTGAGAATATTTTTTTGCCAAATGTTTTCAGGTGCTGGGAAAAAGCTTGCATTGGGAGGAATAAAATATAACATCGGCATGGCCAAGATCTTTACCAACTGGTGAACATGGAAAGTGATACATAAGAGAGCTACTAACTAAACTATGAGAAGTAGAACGTCGGAAATAAATAAGTTTAAAAATGATGGGCAAAATCTTCTTTGGCAAAAATATCTGCCAGAGAAATTAGGTTTTAAGTGTATGTGTGGTGTAAACTGGGCACACATCAGCTGTAAACTGTCACGGGAAAAAGTGTTGCCAACAAACATCCTAAAAGAAAGCAGTGACTATGAAGTGAATAAATTTAAAAATGTTCCTTATCCGACTATTAAATAATAACTGTTCATGCTCGAGGTCTGTTTTTGTTTTTTTTTTTTCATATATTTATTATATTCCGGTATTTCGCAATTTCATGAATTCAATCTTCAGGGTATTACTCTACAATAAATAAATCGACACCGATAACATTAATATCACAGAGAATTATACATTTTAAGAAATTATGGTTAACAACAAATTATTATTTAATAGTCTAATATCAGAAAGGTCGAATAAATAACATAAATAAGTTAATAAGATGTTCTTTAGCTTTCAATTTATATATTTAATTTAATTTATTATATTTGGCAAACATATTTGCCACAGTAGCTCTGTTGTTTGAAGTGTATGCGTGGTGTAAACTGGACACACGTCAGCGGTAAACTGTTAAATTGCCTGTCACGCGGAAGGAAGTGTTGCCAACACACAACAAACAACCTAAGAGTAAACAGCGACGATGAAGTGATAAGAATGCAAAGAAAATAAATAAATTTAAAGATCAAGAGCAAAATCTCGTTTGGCAAAAATATTAGCCAGAGTTGTTCTGTTTTAAATATACGCTTGGTGTAAACTGGACACATGACAGTTGAGCTGTTTTTCCTCGTAGTTTAGGACTCAACCTGACACCATTTACTTTAAAAGAAGGTTGGGAAATATTTTCTTCGGTCAAGGAGGGTTGCCAACCACCTTAAACACAAGCGTTATATATATACGCGTGGTGTAAACTGGACACACGTCAGTTGAGCTATAGTTTAGGACTCATTCTAACACAATTTACTTTAAGAAAAGGTTGGCCAGTGTTTGATTCGGTTAAGGAGGGTTGCCAACCACCTCAAACACAAGCGTTTTATATATACGCGTGGTGTAAACTGGACACACGTCAGTTGAGCTATAGTTTAGAACTCATTCTAACACAATTTACAGTAAGAAAAGGTTGGTCAGTGTTTGCTTCGGTTAAGGAGAGTTGCCAACCACCTTAAACACAAGTGTTTTATATATACGGGTGGTGTAAACTGGACACACGTCACTTGAACTATAGTTTAGGACTCATTCTAACACAATTTACTTTAACAAAAGGTTGGCCAGTGTTTGCTTCGGTTAAGGAGGGTTGCCAACCTCCTTAAATATAAGCGTTTTAAATATACGCTTGGTGTAAACTGGACACACGTCAGTTGAGCTATAGTTTAGGACTCATTCTAACACAATTTACAGTAAGAAAAGGTTGGCCAGTGTTTGATTCGGTTAAGGAGGGTTGCCAACCTCCTTAAATATAAGCCTTAAATATACGCTTGGTGTAAACTGGACACACTCCAGTTGAGCTATAGTTTAGGACTCATTCTAACACTATTTACTTTAAGAAAAGGTTGGTCAGTGTTTGATTCGGTTAAGGAGGGTTGCCAACCACCTTAAACACAAGCGTTTTATATATACGGGTGGTGTAAACTAGACACACGTCAGTTGAGCTATAGTTTAGGACTCATTCTAACACAATTTACTTTAAGAAAAGGTTGGTCAGCGTTTGCTTCGGTTAAGGAGAGTTGCCAACCACCTGTGTGAAGTAATATTTATTTATTTAATGAAATGTCAAAACTCAATTTCAATTAATTTCGCCTACCTACCATTTATCAAGAAATAAAACTGACGCAACGCACTTAGAAATGAGCTAATGAACTTTTTAGGAAGTCGTGGTGGCTCAAACAGCAACAATAAAACGGGGAGGTGTTGGCTGTTGGCCGGGTGCACGTACAGTCAGCCAGTCATTTGTATGTCGGTCGAAAACGTATGGAACAGAACTGAAAAGCATTCAAGCATCACAGACAAGTGGGCAATATTGTTACAGAGTTTTTCATTTGACGCATGAAACAAACGTACAAATATGTACATATGTATGTATGTACGTATGTAAATTATGATGATGTATGATGGCGGTGGCTGTTGGCTACAACAATGTATGAGCTAATGTACAATGATGTACGTCATGCATATATGTTTTTAAAAGTTGAATTTCTGTTTCTGTTCTGTTCCACCTTCCTTCGTAGTGAACTAACTTCTTGGCCATATAATTCACAACAACAACTACAAAAAAAGGTTACCAACAGCAACGCACTTTTTTCGCGCTGGCTCTTGGACGAACGAACGAAGAACGGTACACTAACACATCACATCTGATTATATGAGGTGTGGTGTGGTGTGGTGATGCAAGCACATGTAAATAAGCCGGGGTAATAAAACACCTCACGAAGCAGAAGCCAGGAAGAACAAAATTGTATGAAGAACATGAATGTGTGGCTGACTTCAGACAGCAACTACAGCAACAACTCTTTAGGCATTTGTAAGAAGTGCCTGCAAATAAATGTAGATTAAGTACGCCATGGAGTACTTAGAAGAAGATGTATGAAATCCAACGTAGAAGAAGGAGAAGAAGCCAAAGTGTATAAAACTGATTAATGTTAAGGCCTGAGAAAGAATGTCTTTGGTTGGTTGGCCAGAAGAAGAATTTCCAAGGCAAAACACACTCGGAAGTCGTCGTCTGGTAATTGCTCCCGAACAGTTAGAGGCAAATTCCAACAATCAACCAGTGAATTCAGGCAACGGTAGCTCCACTGCAAATGGCCAGAAAGAGAAGAGATTAAGTGTAAATCGCACCAAACCAGATTTACTAAAAATGAATTATAACGAAGGGCAGATATTTTTTCAAAATAAAATTCTTTCTTTGATTTTTTTTGATAATGGTAGAGTATATATGGGTCATTCCACGACAAATCGGACAATTAAAAAAATTATTTTTGATTTTCTCCATTTTTTTACATTTTTTAGTACCCGCTAAAAGCACCCCCTGCTATACTTTGAGTTTTTTCTGACTCCGCTTTAAAAAGATATAGCTTTTTTTTTTAATCTTTAAATAGTAGTTCTTTTTTCAGTCTTTTGCTCATAACTTCGTCAATAATAGTCCGAATTGGATATTCTTTTTTTTATATTTTAGTTTTTTGAAGTACTTTTCAACAATAATATTGAAAAAAATATTCACAATGTTTTTGTATACAAATTTTGATTTTTTAAATTAAATGTTAGTTTTTTAAAAAAAATCTTTAAACATCTATTTACTCTGTAAATTTTGAGGTTTGGTTGAAAGTGGGCCTATAAAAATTGCTTTGTTTTTAATTTTTTTTCGTGTTTACAAATTTTCAAAAAATTAAAAAACATAGTAATTTTTATAGGCCCGCTTTCAAGCAAGCCTAAAAATGTACAGAATAAATAGATGTTTAAATGTTTTTTTTTTTGAGAAAATCGAAGATTACAAACAATTAAAAAAATAAAGTTTAAATTTATTTTTGGTTTTCCAAATTTTCTAAAAATTAAAGACTTTTGACATGGTCGAAATCATGATCGTGGTAGTCTGCAGCCAAGTAATAAATGTCACCATGCCATTTGTAAATAAATTTGCATTCTATTAAATATAGATGCAAAATGGTCTTGAGCCAGGACAATATCCCAGTTCAAATCAAAAATTAAAAAAATATTAATTATTATAGGCCCACTTTCAACCTCAAAGCCTCAAAATTTAGAGGAATATATTTTGGATCGCCTTCTATAAAAGGAAGATCTTCTGACACCTTTTAGATATGAGAAGCCCTTTTACCTGACCTTTTAGTCTTGCAGAAAGAGAAGATGATCTTCTCAGTCGCCTTCTAGAAAGAGGAAATTCGTTAGATCTCTTTATAGGCGATCCAAAATGTACTCTATAAAGAAGACTTTTAGGTATCCGTCTATAAAGAAGAATACAGTTGATAACCTCTTTGTAGAAGAAAAATAGCTGTACTATGGCGATGAAGACCTTTAGGTCTCCTACTATAGATAATGTCATTTTAATCATTAGTCGCCTACTATGGAGAAGGAGATCTTTTCGTCGCCTTCTAGAAAGAGAAAATCCTTTTAGGAAGGGAAGAGATCTTTTAGGTTGCCTTCACTAAAGAAGATGATTTCTCTGGTCGCCTTAGCTAACCTTCTATGAAGAAGAATACATTTAAGTCGACTACTATGGAGTGGAGTGGAATACCTTTTAGGTTTCCAACTATAGAGAAGATCTTTTCCATCTATAAAGAAGAATACCAACTATAGATCTTTTGGGTCATCTTCGATAAATAAGTTATTTTTGGTCTCCTTCTGTAGAGATCTTTTTGGCACTTTCTATAGATAGGAAGTCCTATGCCTTCGCCTTCAATGATGCAGAAGACTTTTAAGTTGCCTACTATAAATAAGATATTTATATACGTCTATATATACGTTAGAAAAATATATTTTGGGTTGTAATCTATAAGAAGAAGAGATCTGTTTGGCACTTTCTATACAGGGAAGCCCTTTTCTATGATGCCGAAGACCTTTAAGTCGCCTACTATAGAAAAGATCTTCTTGGTCGTTTCGAGCCTATTTTTATGTAGCCTATTATAGGTCGTCTTTTTCAGAGAAGCTGCTATTTTCAGTCACCTTCTAGAAAGAGGATATCCGGTTGATAACCTCCTTTCAGAATAAGAAGACCTTCTAGGCTTCCTTCTATAAAGAAGAATAGCACCTAACCTTGTGGACCGGCGAGAGTTGCGGGTTCCCTACAGTTTTCATCATTCATTCGGTCAACGACAAACTAGGAAGTCTCGAATGAAAGATTCTTCACCTAATGAAAAGCAAAGAAAGAATTTCCATCTCAAGAAAATCTTTGGACAGCTTTTCGTATTATCGCATTATCATAGCTGTTCATTCAGTCAATAAAAAACTAGAGAGTTTAGAAAGAAACATCCCTCATCTAAAGAAAAGAAGAAAGAGTTTCCAGTGGTCCTTCTTGAATACCATCTCAAAGAAAATCTTTGGGAAATATACCAAGAAATACTCCTAGGAAATATCTCTAGAGTTTCATCTAATATCAGCTGCTATCCTTCCACATTATTCTATCGATAGAGTCTTTCTGTCCATTCTGTTTCGCTTATTGGTCGCCTACTACAGAGGAGATGATCTCCTTGTTCGTATTCTACAGAAAGAGTATTTTTAGGTCGTCTTCTATAAATTATTGTAAAGAAGAAAGTCTTTATGTTCATTCTCTCTCGCTTTCCATAAAAATATCTCCTAAAGATCTCCTTTCGAAGAAGATCTTTTTGGTCGCCTACTATAGATGAGGTGATATCCTTGGTCCTTTCGATAGAGTCTTTCTGTCCATTCGCTTGCCATAAAGAAGGCCTTTTAGATCTCCTACTATAGCGATGAAGATCTTTTTGGTCGCCTACTACAGAGGAGATGATCTCCTTGGTCGTATTCTACAGAAAGAGTACTTTTAGGTCGTCTTCTATAAATTATTATAAAGAAGAAAGTCTTTCTGTTCATTCTCTCTCGCTTTCCATAAAAAGATCTCCTTTCGAAGAAGATCTTTTTGGTCGCCTACTATAGATGAGGTGATATCCTTGGTCCTTTCGATAGAGTCTTTTTGTCCATTCTCTTTCGCTTACCATAAATAAGGCCTTTTAGATTTCCCACTATAGCGAAGAAGATCTTTTTGGTCGCCTACTACAGAGGAGATGATCTCCTACAGTCGTATTCTACAGAAAGAGTATTTTTAGTTCGTCTTCTATAAATTATTATAAAGAAGAAAGTCTTTCTGTTCATTCTCTTTCGTTTTCCACAAAAAAAAATCTACTATATCGAAGAAGATCTTTTTGGTCGCCTACTATAGAGGAGGATACTTTTTGCCGTCTTCAATTCAAGAAAAATTATTATTAGATCGCCTTCTATAAATTAAACCATTTATGACTTCCTATAAAGAAAAGAAGACCTTTTCGGACGCCTTCAATAAAGAGGGGTTTTTTTTTATCGCCTCATATAAAGAAGACCTTTTAGGTCGCTTTCTAATGAGATGAAGTTCTTTTAGATGTCCTCCTATAAGACCTTTTCGGTTACCTTAAAGAAAACATCTTAAAGCGACTTCGAGTCAGAAAAAGACTTCTATGTTGACTTATTTTAGGTTGCCTTCTATAAAGAAAGGAGATCCTCGTGTTGGCCTTCAATAAAGAAGATCTTTTTAGACACCTTCTGTAGAGAACATAATCTTTTAGGTCGTCTTCTATAGAGAAGATCTTTTAGAGCATTTTCTATAGATGAGAATACCTTTTACCTCGCAGTATAAGGAGATGAAGATCTTTAAGTAGTGTACTATGGAGAGAAAGACCTTTTAGATCTCATACTATAGAGTAGATCTTCTAGGTCGTCTTGTATAAAGAGGCTATTATAGAGATGATGATATATCCTTCCTTTCCTTTTAGAAGAGAAGAGATCTTTTAGGTCGCCTCCAATAAAGAAGATGATTTCTCTGGTCGCCTTAGCTCACCTTCTATGAAGAAGAATACATTTAAGTCGACTACTATGGAGTGGAGTGGGCCTTTTAGGTTTCCAACTATAGGGAAGATCGATGAAAAGGTAGATCTTTTAGGTCATCTTCGATAAAGAAGATCTTTTAGGTCGCCTTCTGTAGATAAGAAGATCTTTTAGGTCATCTTCGATAAAGAAGATCTTTTAGGTCGCCTTCTGTAGATAAGAAGATCTTTTAGGTCATCTTCGACAAAGAAGATCTTTTAGGTCGCCTTCTGTAGATAAGAAGATCTTTTAGGTCGCCTTCTGTAGATAAGAAGATCTTTTAGGTCACTTGCTGCAGAGATCTTTTTGGGAGTCATCTATACATGGAAAGCCCTTTTAACCTTCCTTTCACCTTCTATGAAGAAGTAGATGAGTCGTCTAGTACGGAGAAGAAGACCTTTAGGTCTCCTCTGTAGAATATATCTTTTTAATCTTTAATGGTCTACTATGAGAAGATGATCTTCTTGAATACTTTTTGTTGCCTTCAATACCGAAACAGTCTTATTAGGCTGCCTTCTATAACTTATACCATTGATGACTATCTATAAAGAATAAGAACCTGTACGTTGTTATGTATAGAGAATACCTTTTTGGATGCCTTCAATAAAGAAGGGGATCGTCTCTGTCATTTTAGGTGGTTTTGTTAGGAAGAAGATCTTTTAGATGAGCTTCTATAAATCAGATAATATCTCAGATCGACTTAGATAAAGAATAAGGCTTTTACGTTGACTCCTTTTGGGTCTTCGACTATTGAGAAGCAGATCTTTGGTCTGTCTTCAATCAAGAAGAATATCTTAGAGCTTGCCTCTAACAAAGAAGGAGATATTTAAGCTTACCTCTATTATGAAGGAGATCTATAGGAGATCGTCTCCTATTAAGAATAAGAAGACCTTTTCAGACTTTACTTTGTAATTATTTCCAAACATCAGAAGATCTTTTTGGTTGCCTACTATTTAAAGAAGACATCTTAGAACGACTTTGAAAAAGAAAAATAATTTTGGAGTGATTCCTTGTGGGTCATCGAGTTCCTTGGTCTGCCTTCAATCAAGAAAGAAATACTTAACGTTGCCTTCTATTTAAAAAATAAGGCCTTTGAATTTGTAATTATTTCCAAACATCTGGTAATATTTCGTCAAACCAAAACGAAAACCACAAAAAGTATTCGCACAAAAATGCCCTTCTCTCTCTCATGAAAACCACGAAAAACAAAACACCAAGAATACTTGCATAAATTCACAAGAATTTGTTGCCCTAAACGGAAAAGAATTAAAAACAACAAAAAATCACATACAAACTACATGATCAAAGCAAAAATTACACACCATTCCGTAAAGCGAATCACACGCAAAAAACAAATATATGAAAAAAAAACCGGCAAACGACTACACCGAAAAAGGAAACCTCATAAAGACCAACTAAACGATTGCGTTGGCCTGGCCATCATCACACACAAAAGAATACGTAATGCTAGCCGGCGGAAGTTTGCGGTTGAGAAAATAATCCAAAAAGGGAATATAAGCGCAAAAGCAAAACAAAATGTAATAAATGATGAACAAAAAAATGAAACGATTGAGAATGAATGAATGACCGATTGAATGAAGGAAGGAGGGAGGGAAGGAAGGAGTGAATGAATGACCGATTGAATGAAAGAAGGAAGGGAAAGAGGGAAGGAATGAGTGAACGAATGAATGAATGTATTGCGCTCAATTACAGAATGATTGAAAATTCCATATTAACAAGCCTGAAATATAAATTTCTTAACTCATTATTTTTTTCCCCCCTGAAAATGTTGGACGACAAATTGATGTCTTTCTTGTTTGCAAAGAAATGCAGTCTTTTTTGATGGCGTTGCCAACACTTGGTGGTCTCTTAATGTTAGGATTTTCTTTTGCTTTGCATTTTCTCATTCGTTCTTAAGAAACAAACTAAAGCTTACAAGTCAGGCAAACATTCCTGGCGGAACTAGAAGGTAGCCGCTTTCATTTATTTATTTATTAGAGCAGATTTAAAAGAGTAGAAAACTTGCTTGTTGTCGCCAGCCATTAATGAGGCGCTTGACGACGTCAGATGGCCTTGTCTGGGAATGGAAATGGTTCCGCACTTGAGGGGAAAATTGCAGAAAATAGAAATATGCTTTGTAGGTCCTGATTTCATACTATACTTGAAGAGAACTCATCAGAGAGCTGATGAAAAATGGTCTTACTCTTTAAAAAATAGTATGAAAGCTTGCAGACTATCTGCTGTAGATCTGCTTGATCAATCGTCCTCTAAGCAGTCTTTTCGGTCAGCTAAATAGGTTTTAAGAGCTAATCACAAATCAATGATAGGCCAAGACCTCGAAGTGTAGATTTTTTAAGGTTGCGCCATTTTCGTCACTATCCTCCGCTGGAGGGCGCATCATCTGTTTGGCTCCTTCTATACATAGGAAGCCCTATTACCTCGCCTTCTGTGAAGAATAAGACCTTTAAGTCGCCTACTATGGAGAAGAAAACTTTTCGGCCTTGTTTAAAGAGACTACCTTTTATGTAGTCTATTATGGGTCGCCTACTATAGAGACAATGATATTTTCGGTTACCTTCTTGAAAGAGGAAATCTGTCAGATCACCTCCTATAAAGAAGAAGACCCATTTAGATTTCCTTTTGGATCGCCTTCTATTAGAAGAATATCGTTTTGGTCTCCTACTGTACAGACACCATCTATACGTGGGAAGCCCTTTTTCCACGCCTTCTATGACGCACAAAATCTTTAAGTTGGCTACTAGCATACTATACCTCCAGATACCTTTATATATACCTACTATACCTTTTAGGTCGTCTTCTATAAACAAGATATTTTAGGTCGCCTCCTCTAGAGAAGATCCTTTTGAGCGTCATCTATAGATGATAAGACCCATTACATCGCATTGTATTGGGAGAAGACGATCTTTAAGTAGCCTACTATGGATAATAAGACTATTGAGAAGATCTTCTTGGTCGTCTTGTATAAAGAGACTATTATAGAGATGATGCCTTTTTCGTGGGAAGCCCTTTTACCTCTCTACTATGGAGAAGCCAGCTATAGCTATTATGGACCAACTGCTATAAAGAACGTGATCTTTTCAGTCGTCTTCTAGAAAGAGTTAATCCTGTTGATAACCTTCTTCAATATCAAGGGTCAACTTCTATAAAAAGAATATCTTTTAGGTTTGCTCCAATAAAGAACATTTTTTAGGTCTACCTCTGTAGAGAAGAAGATCTTTCAGTCTTGTATCCTTTGGCCTTACATTTAGCCTGTTATGGGTCGGCTACTATAGAGTAGATGACTTCTTCAGTCGGCTTCTAGAAAGTGGAAATCTGGTTGTTAACTTCCTTCTAGAACAAGAAGACCTTTTAGGTTTCCTTTTGGGTCGCCTTCTATAAAAAGAAAATGTTTAGGTTGTCTTCAATAAGGAAGACATTGTTGGTCTCCTTCTGTAGAGAAGATTTTTTAGGTCTCCTACTGTAGATATCTCTTGGGCACTTTCTATACATGGCAAGTACTTTTCCTCGCCTTCTATGATGTGCAAGACCTTTAAGTCGCCTACTACAAATATTATTTTTACTACACATTTTACACTTTAAGGTCGCCTAAAAGAAAGGATCTTTTAGATCGCCTTCAATAAAGAAGATCTGTTTGGACGCCTTCTGTAGAGAACAAGATCTTTTAGGTCGCCTCCTGTAGAGAAGATCTTTTTGAGCGCCTTCTATAGATGAGTAGATCTTTTAGATCGCATTGTATGGAGAAGAAGAACTTTAAGTAACCTACTATGGAGAATAAAACCTTCAAGGTTTCCAACTATAGAGACTATTTTCTTGGTCGTTTTGTTTAAAGAGACTTTTATAGAGATTATGTCTTTTCGTTGGAAGCCATTTTACCTCCCTACTATGGAGAAGAAGACCATTTGGTCTTGCAAGAGAAAAGATGATCTTTTCAGTCGCCTTCGTGCAAAAGGAAATCCGGTTGATAATCTCCTTCTAGAAGAAGACCTTTTAGGCTTCTTTTTGGGTCGCCTTCTATAAAGAAAGGAGATCTTCTAGGTCGCCTTCAATAAAGAAGATCTGTTTGGACGCCTTCTTTAGAGAACAAGATCTTTTTGGCCACCTTCTATAAAGAAGAACTTTTTGAGCATCTTCTATAGATGCTAAGACCTATTACATCTCTTTGTATGGAGGAGAAGACCTTATGTAGCCTATAAGACCTTCTAGGTCTCCTATGAGATGAAGCCCTTTTACCATCCTACTATGAAGAAAAAGGCCTTTTGGTCTTGTATGAGAGAAGCTGATTTTTTCAGTCGCCTTCTTGAAAGAGGAAATCCGGTAGATGACCTCCTATAAAGAAGAAGAACTTTTAGGTTTCCTTTTGGGTTACCTTCAATAAAAAGAAGATCTTTTAGGTTGCCTTCTATAAAAAGAAGATATTTTAGAGATAGAGAAGATCTCTTTGAACGTCTTCTGCAGATGAAAAGATCTATTACATCGCTTTGTATTGGGAAAAGAAGACCTTTTAGGTCTCCTACTATAGAGAAGATCTTCTTGGTCATTTTTCATAAAGATATTATACAGATGATTTTGGATTATACAAGAGATTATTATAGAGATGATTTTCGGTCGCTTTACAGAAAGAGTGAATCCTTCTATAAAAAAGATCTTTTATGTTGTCTTCAATAATGAAGATCTTTTAGGTTACCTTCTATAGAGATCTTTTTGACACCTTCTATACATGAGAAGTCCTCGCCTTCTATGATGCAGAAGACCTTTAAGTCGCCTACTTTAGAGAAGATGATCTTTTCTGTTGCCTTCTAGAAAGAGGATTGATCTCCTCCTATAAAGAAAAAGAAGATCTTTTAGGTCTTCTTCTAAAAAAAAAAAATAAAAAATTGTATAGATAAGCACAGTGAATATTTTTTTCAATATTTTTTTGAAAAGTACTTAAAACAAAACAAAAATATTAAAAAAAGAATATCAAATTCGGACCATTATTGAAGAAGAGTTATGAGCAAAAGACTGAAAAAAGATCTTCTATTTAAGAATTGTTAAAAAAAGCTATATGTTTTTAACGAGTAATCAGAAAAAAATTCTAAGTATACCAGGAGGTGTTTTTAATGGGCACTAAAAAATATAAAAAATGGAGGAAATCAAAAATATTTTTTTTCAACTGTCCGATTTGTCGTGGAATGCCCCATATCATACACCGTACGACAATTTTTAAAAAAGTCTTTACACTTGAACCGACTGATATACGTGTGAAACTATAGGCAAAATGGAGTTATTTGGCGTTTTTAGTTTTTTTCATTTTCTCATCCTCATATTCCCCCTTCACAGGACTACGAAGATCCAAAGGATACAATTAAATTATTTGATATACTTGTTCGCATCCTATGATAACGCTATTAGTGTCAAATTAAAGAGCAGAATATATATTAAAAATACTTTTAAATATCATACTACTATCTGTATTAGTCCAGCATTTACATCTATTTCAAGTTTACCCCTTAGTTTTTATTATCTTTTTCATATCTTGCTTTTTAAGAGATCAAATTTTAAATAGTTCTTAATACTAAACTAATACAGATAGAAGTTTGAAATTTAAAGTATTTTTAGCACATATTCTCTGCTTTGATTTGACATATATAACGATGCCATAGGGTGATAATGAGTATTAAAAATAATTGTTGTTGAAAAATTGTATTCTTTGGAACTTTGGAATTGGAAGATCCAAAGGATACAATTAAATTATTTTATATACTTGTTCGCACCCTATGATAACGCTATTAGTGTCAAATTAAAGACCAGAATATATATTAAAAATACTTTAAATATCATACTTCTATCTCTATTAGTTCAGTATTTACATCTATTTTAAGTTTACTCCTTAGTTTTTCTATTTTATTCATATCTTGCTTTTAAGAGACACAATTTTAAATAGTTCTTAATACTAAACTAAACAGATAGAAACTGGAAATTTAAAGTATTTTTAGTACATATTCCCTGCTTTGATTTGACCGATGTCATAGGGTGATAATGAGTATTAAAAATAATTGTTGTTGAAAAAGGTATTCTTTGGAACTTGGTGTAGGATGAGAAAATGAAAAACTAAAAACGCCAATCTCTATCGCCTATAGCTTCAGTTGTATATAATCTGATTCGAGTGTAATGTAGGCTGTCGGACAATGTTATATATTATATTTTATATATTATGTTTTATATATTATATATTTTATATATTATATATTATATATTATATATTATATATTATATATTATATATTATATATTATATATTATATATTATATATTATATATTATATATTATATATTATATATTATATATTATATATTATATATTATATATTTTATATAAATTTTATTTCCTTATATTCACCCTCTAGTTTTCCCTGTCTATATTTTCTCTCCCCTCCCTTTTTTCTTTCTTTTGTTTACTTTCTGATGATTTCAACACTTTAGTCCATAAATTGTCTGGTTAGACCAGTGAAAACTACACCATTTGAAAACATTAAACATTTCTAAAAATATCAAAATCATCATCATCCACAGTAGCATCATCATGCGATCCACATTCATATCAACCAACATACATATAAATGTAAACAATAAAATGTTTTTGTTGCGGTTTTGGTTTTAATTTTATGTTCTGGATGAATGTTGGATGTCGAGAAAAAAATTAAAAACAAGAATAGAAAATCTAAGACGTAAAACAATTTAAAGTATTTTGAACTTTTGCATTGAAATGTGTTGTGAAAACAATGGCTAGAGGAAGAGAGAGAGAAAAAATGAAAACTATCCCACTTCTGAATATTGGATATGTTAGTTATATTCGTATCTTTTCGAATTTTTGATATGAGGAATTTGATTTTAAGACTAGCCATAAGAATAGTTAGAATGCTAACAATGGCACAAGCCAATGCTTCTCTCTCTCGGGACAGTTCTTCAGAAGTGGGATCTAGTTGGTGGTCTTTGTATCTTTTCGAATTTTTGATATGAGGAATTTGATTTTAAGACTAGCCATAAGGATAGTTAGAATCCAAACAATGGCACAAGCCAATGACTCTTTCGGGACAGTTCTTCAGAAGTGGGATCTAGTGGGTTGTCTTGGTATCTTTTCGAATTTGTGATATGAGGAATTTGATTTGAAGACTAGCCATAAGGATAGTTAAAACGCTAACAATGGGATCTAATCAGAAGTGGGATCTAGTTGGTGGTTTTTGTATCTTTTCGAATTTTTGATATGAGAAATTTGATTTTGAGACTAGATCTAGTGGGTTGTCTTCGTATCTTTTCGAATTTTTGATATGAGGAATTTGATTTGAAGACTGGACAATTATCTAAATAAAGTTAGCAACGCCAATAAAAATAAATTTATAATTAAACAAAGACAATAGTCATAAAGGAAACTCTAAGTTAAGCAAATATAATAAACCGAATGAAAATATAAGTTGGCAACTCAGCATCTAAAATAAGAATTCTCCCAAAAAATTGGCAAAATCGCTTTAGATCTTAAATATAAAGCAATTACTAACAAATTGTATTCGAAATAAGTTAATTTTTAAAAAATAGTTACTAAAAGTTGGCAATACTAACTGCTATCTGATGGTCTGTAAATATTTCAACAAAAAAGCTAATTCTGATAGCAAATGACTAGATTAAAGGAATCCCCTAAAACAAACGAACATACAAGTTGGCAACGCCACATATATGTATAACATCTCTAAACAAAGCAAATAATATAACGAACGGTTGGCAACGCCACATATAGCTAAACATCTCTAAAGAGAACAAAAAAATTCGAAATGAGAGTACAATTAAAATGGTTGTTAAACGAGTCCACTAAATCAAACTAAAATAAAAGTTGGCAACGCCACATCTAGCTAAACATCTCTAAAGAGAACAAAAGTTAAAAAAATCATTCGAAATGAGAGTACAATTAAAATGGTTGTTAAACGAGTCCACTAAATCTAACAGAAATAAAAGTTGGCAACGCCACATCTAGCTAAACATCTCTAAAAAGAACAAAAAATCAATCGAAATGAGAGTACAATTATAATGCTTGTTAAACGAGTCCACTGAATCAAACAGAAATAAAAGTTGGCAACGCCATATCTAGCTAAACATCTCTAAAGTAAACAAAAAATTAAAAAAATCATTCGAAATGAGAGTACAATTAAAATGGTTCTTAAACGAGTCCTCTAAATCAAACAGAAATAAAAGTTGGCAACGCCACATCTAGCTAAACATCTCTAAAGAGAACAAAAAATTAAAAAAACTCATTCGAAATGAGAGTACAATTAAAATGGTTGTTAAACGAGTCCACAAAATCAAGCTAAAATAAAAGTTGGCAACGCCACATCTAGCTAAACATCTCTAAAGTAAACAAAAAATTAAAAAAATCATTCGAAATGAGAGAACACTTAAAATGATTGTTAAACGAGTCCACACAATCAAGCTAAAATAAAAGTTGGCAACGCCATATCTAGCTAAACATATCTAAAGTAAACAAAAAATTAAAAAAATCATTCGAAATGAGAGTACAATTAAAATGGTTGTTAAACGAGTCCACTACAGCAAACAGAAATAAACGTTGGCAACGCCATATCTAGTTAAACATCTCTAAAGTAAGCAAAAAATTAAAAAAATCATTCGAAATGAGAGTACAATTAAAATGGTTGTTAATCGAGTCCACTACATCAAACAGAAATAAAAGTTGGCAACGCCATATCTAGCTAAACATCTCTAAAGTAAACAAAAAATTATAAAAATCATTCGAAATGAGAGTATAATTAAAATGGTTGTTAAACGAGACCACTACATCAAACAGAAATAATAGTTGGCAACGCCACATCTAGCATCCAACATCCCCAAACAAAGCAAAAAATTACAAAAATCGTTCAGAATGGGAGTATAATTAAGTAAGGATAGTTAAAATAAGAATAGTTAGACTCTCTCTCGGGAGAGTTCTTCAGAAGGGGGATCTGTTGATGGTCTTCGTATCTTTTCGAATTTGTGATATGAGGAAATTTTGTGATATATGAGATGTTAATACCTACTTGTACTTAGTAATCTCCCTCAGAAATTATGATATTATCTCTGTTGCTACTATGCCTCAGTTGAACTTTACATTGTAATCTATTTTAGGACCATTTTTTTTGGTAGCTTTGCAACCACAAATCCTAGGGCCACCACCACCACCACTCACCAGAAGAGTGCGTAATGGGTTTATTGAAAAAAACCTCGGTGGGTGATTCACTCGCTGAAGTCTTCTGTCTCAACCATTCCGAAATATAGACTATGTTCCACTCTCAGTCTTTGGTCTCAACCATTCCGAAATATAGGCTATGTTCCACTCTATCCTTAGAGTGGCTGGACTTATGTCTAGTGTAAGCTTCCCTCTGGCAGATAATCTTCACAGCAAATATTTAAATTATTTATGCTTCTGTATTTTTGCAACTCTATTGATTATTAATTTTTCTAAACGTTTCGATTTGGTTCAATCACGAAATTCTTTGAAGTTTATTATTGCTTTGTCCATCTGGGTTTTTCCTTTTCTTTTTATTTTTTTTTTGATGAAATCATTTTGATTTTAATGCGGATGTTTGTCTGTAAAGAATTTTTTTGATGTTTTGTCCCCACCAGCGAGTAGGCCACTCCAAGCGTTTAATCTGGAAACAGAATCAGCAGCAGCAACAGCATCATCATTTCAATAAAGCCGTAAATGAAGAGAACAACGACAACACAAATACTGTAGGCGTTTTTCTTCTACTTCTACTCTTCTACTCATCACATTCTAAGCATAGATGACATGTTCGTACCGAGAGAGATAGATGTCCGTCCTGGCGTACAACTGCCAGAATGTGTCTGCTTGTCTTATTTTTTTTTTCGAAAATTTCTATACAAAACTTTTGTCGCATTTTAAAGCGAGTGACAACTTTACGTCCCTTACGGACGGACGTACGGAGCACACAGAACAGAACATGACAACAACAACAACAACAAAAATGAACTCATTCCTCATGATGATGGCTATGAACTATTTCAGAAACGCAACATCATCATCGTTATAATTTATAAAAAAAAAAATACTTAAAAAAAAAAGACTGGAGCATAAACCTCGGAAACAACAACACGACATGTATGTCCGTCCGTCCAACCGTCCGTCCGTACGTACATCAAAAGAAACATATTAAATGGCACGTAACTTAAGAGAACTACTTGGGCTAGCATCAAGTTCAATACCCTACACAAAACATACTACAACCAGTTCAGGTTGGTTCTTTGTATTCCTCGGCTTTTGGCTGTGTTCTGCTTCTTACTATTAACTCAGCCATTACGGCAAAGACCAGATCAGCACCAGCAGATCCATAGTGCCTTGCGAATTCAAGTTCATGACATTTTTCATAATGAAACAGCATTAATTTGGTGGCTCGGTTTTATGGCGTTTCTCCTGCCTTCCTTCTTTTTTGGCAATGTTACAAATCTTCTTTGTATGTATTATGAAATAGTGAAGTGTATCCATCCTTCCCCCCCCCCCCTCTTTCGTGTTCCACACAGAAAAGTTGTTTGGAGTGTTAAAAGTAAAACAAGTGTAAAATTAGCCAACGACGAGTGTACACCGAGCGTGGAGAATTAAAGCAGGGAAGGGAGTTCAAAACAAATAGAAAAAAAGACATGAAAACATAATGAGCTATTCTATAATTGGCACGCAGAACAAATCATAAGCTAGAAATTTTAAATTAAAAATAAATATGAAAAAAAAGAAAAGTTTGCCAAACAATTTAAAAAGTCTAATTAATAATCTTAAATTTAAAAAATGAGTATGACGAAAATGGTTTCACAAACAATTTAAAGTTTTATTAAAGCATGGTCAGCTGACATAAGCAGTTGGCAATTCTTGGAAAATGAATATAGTCAAATAGTCAGCTGACATTAGCAGTGGGCAATTCTTAGAAAATTGATATATTAAAAATTTCCTGCAAATAAATGAAACTTAAGAGTATTTCAAATGAGTATATTTTAAATTTAGAGAAAATTCTAAAAAATAAATATGAAAACAATTTGTTTGTCAAACAATTTGAAGTCTAATTAATAAATGACAATGAGGTGAGACTATAAAAAGGAATAACTATTAAAAAAATGGGTGCCAATTAAAGTCCAATTAATAAATGATTGGCAACGCGAAATCCATTGGCAATTCATACAAGACTAAACATATTCAATATTCTTCACAAATGAAAAATTATTAAAAAAAATTGTTTGTCAATTAAAGTTCAATTAATAAATGGTTGGCAATGCATAATCTTAAATTTGAAAAATTAACACGAAAAATTAAAAAAAAAAAACAAAAAAAACGCTTTCACAAACATTTTAAAGTCTTAATAACAAAAAGTTGGCAACGCGAAATCAGCTGACATTAGCAATTGGCAATTCGTAAAAGACTTAACATATTCAATATTCTTCACAAATGAATATTAAAGAAGAGCCTTTCACATGATTCCATTTTAGAGGAACTCTTAATGAAAAAATACACATGGTTGGCAACACCAACTTTCAATAAATGGAGCATAAGCATCAATCTCACTCAATCAATCTCTCAGAAGAGTATACAAATTAATAAATATTTAAAAAATGTTTGCAAACAAGATAAAGCAAATTAATGGTTGGCAATGCATAATCATAAGTTATAAAATGGGTGTTTGTGAAAAATGGTTTTACAAACATTTTAAAGTAGTAATAACAAAAGGTTGGCAGCGCGAACTCAGCTTACATTGATAGTTGGCAATTCTTGGAAATCTAAACAAGGAAATATTCACAAACATTCACAAATGAAATTGAAAAATAAGAAAATTTGAAATGTTTAGATTTTAACTTTAAAGGAAAAGAAATAAATACAAAAAAGGTTGGCAACACCAACAGTCAATAATTGGAAAAAAATTCTGAGAGTATAAAAAGGAATAAACATTAAAAAAATTGTTTGCCAAACAATTTAAAGTCTAATTAATAAATAGTTGGGAATGCATAATCTTAAATTTGAAAACTTAATACGAAAAAATTGTTTCACAAACAATTTAGTATTATTAACAAGAGGTTGGCAACGCAAAATTAATTGGCATTTAAAGTTGTTAATTCCAAACAGGGAATTCTTCACAAATGAAAATTAAAATTAAGAGTATTTCAAACGATATAATTTTAAATGTAGAGGAAAGGTTAATGAGAAGATACAAAAGATTGGCAGCACTAACTCCCAATAAATGGAAATTTAATTTAGGAAAAGTTACTAAGAGTATTTCAAAGGAATGCAGATCATACATTTAGAGGAATTCTTAACAATTTAATACATAGCTACTACTAGTTGGCAACACCAATTCCCTTCTGATGAGCAGTTGATATTCCAAAACGGAAACCTAGTTTAATCGAATTAATTACAATGAACTAAATATAACTATATAAGTTGGCAATGCCACAATTATCTACATAAAGTTGGCACCACCAGCACACTCAATAAATGGAAATAATAAATACATATAAAAGTTGGTAAAATATGTAAACGTATTGCAGATCTTATATTTAGAGCTACCACCAATCCCCTCTGATGAAATGAAATGAAAGCTAGGTTAAGCGAATTCATTACCACGAACGAAAATATAAGTTGGAAACGCCATAGTTATCTAAATAAAGTTGGCAACACCAACATTCAACAATGGAAAAATTAAAAGTTTTTACAGGTCTTAAATTTATTAAGAGTAAATAATACTTGTAGGCAACACCAACTCCCCATTGATGAATTGTTGATATGACAATAGGGGACCCTAAATTTAGCAAATTCATTAAAGTGAAGTTGGCAAACTATGAACATACAACAAGTTGGCATTCTCAATAAATGGAAATAAAAGTTGGAAAAATTCGAAGTAATTACAGATCCAGCACTACTAGATCTACCACTAGTTGGCAACACTAATTCCCAATAAATGAATTATTTGTTATTTATTTATGGAGTTGCAACAAGATAAGATAATTTCAAATAATTAGCTTTACAATTTACAGAGATAGTGAATAAATACTTTAGCTGGCAACACCAACTACCCTCTGATGAACTGTTGATATTTCAAACAATGGTAATATTTAAAAGGGAAACCTAGCTCAAGCGAATTCATTAAATTTAACATTGTTGGAAACGTCACAACTATCCAAATACTAAAAGTTGGCAACATCGACACAATAAATGAGAATTAAATATAGAAAAAATGCTAAGGCTATTTAAAAGGAATACAGATCTTAAATTTAGGGAATCCCTTAATAAGAAACTAGTCAAAAGTGAATACATAGATACCACTAGTTGGCAACACCATATACCTTCTGTTGAACTTGTTGATATTTAAAAAGTGACAAAAATCAAAAGAGAAACCTAACTTCAGCAAATTCATTAAAATAGACGATAACAGAAGTTAGCAACGCCACAATTAGCTAAACAAAGTTGGCAACGCCAATATTTTTTTTATATTTAAACAAAGATAATATTCATAAAGCAAACTCTAACTTAAGCAAATATAATAAACCAAACGAAAATATAAGTTGGCAACTCAGCATCTAAAATAAGAATTCTCCCCAAAAATTAACACAATATCGTTAGAGCTTAAACATAAAGCATTTCTTAACAAATTGTATTCGAAATGAGTTAATTTTTAAAAATAGATACTAAAAGTTGGCAATACTAACTGCTATCTGATGGTCTGTTAATATTTCAACAAAACAGCTAATTCTGATAGCAAATGACTAGATTAAAGGCATTCCCTAAAACAAACGAAAAAGCAAGTTGCCAACGCCTCATATATAACATTCCTAAACAAGGAAAATAATATAACGAACGGTTTCGAAAATGGTGAACAATATAAAAGATAACTTAAAAAGGTGTTATTGGCAACGCCTTAATATGAAAAAGCCTCCAAAAGATCACGATCTTGAAAATAAAGTTAAAAAGTGATTTTTACAGCTTCTAAAAGGGAATACAATTTGAAAAATAATTTTTAAGATAACTTTAGTTGGCAACGCCTTAGTTTGCAAAACCTTAAAAGGTCACAAGAAAAGGGTCTGCTAATATTTCGAAATCAATTTCTGACAGAAAAACCTAGTTTAAACGTGTCCGCTAAAGCAAACTAAAATAAAAATTGGCAACGCAACATCTAGCTAAACACGCCTAAACAACAAAAAATTAAAAAAATAGCTCGAATTTAGAAAAGTCGTTTTTACATGTTCGAAAAGGGAATAAAATTTGAAAGATAACTTAAGATCGTGTTAGTTGGCAACGCCTTAATATGCTAAACCTTTAAAAAGTCACAAGAAACGGATTTCATAGTCTGTTAATATTTCAGACACAAATGCTGAAAGCAAAACATAGCTTAAAATAGTCCGCTAAAACAAACTGAAATAAATGTTGGCAACGCCATATGTAGCTAAACATCTCTAAAGAGAACAAAAAAATTACAAAAATCATTCGAAATGAGAGTACAATTCAAATGGTTGTTAAACGAGTCCACTAAATCAAATAGAAATAAAAGTTGGCAACGCCACATCTAGCTAAACACGCCTAAACAACAAAAAATTACAAAAAATCGTTCGAATTTGGAAAAGTGATTTTACATGTTCGAAAAGGGAGTAAAATTTGAAGGATAACTTCAGATCGTGTTAGTTGGCAACGCCTTAATATGCAAAACCTTTAAAAAAATCACAAGAAACGGATCTCAAAGTCTGTTAATATTTCAAAAACAAATTCAGAAAGTAAAACATAGCTTGAAATAGTCCGCTAAAGCAAACTAAAATAAAAGTTGGCAACGCCACATCTAGCTAAACATCCCTAAACAGAGCAAAAAATTACAAAAATCGTTCAGAATGGGAGCATAATTTAATATCGAGTTAGTTGGCAAGGCCTTAGTTTGCGAAACCTCTATAAGATCAGGTTCTTTAATTAATTTAATTAAATTTAGAAAATATATTTTACTGGTTCATATTAGTCACCTGTAATGATATCCATCTGAAAACGCTGAAGCTCTCAGTTGGCATCGCCTTGTATTGATAGAAAATATTTGAGAGAAGTTTTAGGTGAAGCGAATATTAATCTCTCAACACATAAAGTTAAACCGTATAAATTGACAACGCCTTGTGTAAACTAGCCTCGCAAATCAAACACCGTTTAAAATTTTTTGCAAAAACTCAACTTGGTAATCGCGAAACACACCCCGAAATACGTGATATATTTCTAACTTTCCTCCTTCCTTCCCCCAATCCATTCTTTTACAGCAAATTTCTACGCAAATGAAGCAATAGAACGCAAGTTCGTCCACAGTCGTTTCGACGAAAAGGTGCATTTCCAACAACAAAAGTCTCAAGCGAACATCAACAAAAGCAAACATCCAAATAGAATACAACACTGCCTCCAAATGTTTACATTTAAACAAAAGCTAAATCGTAGTAGTAGTAGTAATATTTAAATCAATTATAAATAATATCCAACTACCTTATATTAAAACCAAATATATTCACAACAACAAACCAAATAATCTCAACCAACAAATAAAGAAAATACAACTCACCGGACGACACACTACTCAGGCGCACTCACACACACACAATGAATTGTGTCGCTATACCCCCTTCGGAAGATAATAAACGTCATGCGTCGGCAAACGCATCATCATCATCGGCCGCCTCCGCCGCCGCCACTCCACTGCACTTCATACACAGTGAGGTGACGCTGACATCACCCCTCATGGAACACAACTCAGCGTCGTCGTCGCCGCATGGCTGTGGTACGGCATCATCCGCTGGATCGTCGTCGTCCGCGGCGGCGGCCAATAAATCACAGTCATTACAGCGTACCACAACAACGCACCTCTACTGTCGATCGCTGGAGAAGGATGCCAGCGCTATGGCGGCGCCCCATCAGAGGCGTGCCTCGAATTCACGCGGTTTCGCCTCCTGCCTGAGGGGTGAACGTGACGATGCCTTCTTGGATTATCAACAGCGGGCGATACAATATGATATGGCGGCGGCAGCAGCGGCCGCGGCACAATGCCGAGCTTCAGGACAGGGACAGCAGGGACAATGCTATCAGGGGCAGCAGTATGCCATGGATGAAAATCATCCGGTACAGGTGCTGCAGACGAGCATGTGCAGCACGGGCAGTGGCAGTAATTTTGAAACGACAACGGGCAGGAGTAAGTACATATAGAACATAATGAATATAGAGATATATTTTTATAGGGAAAGATTTAAACAAAAGTGGAGGAGTGAGGTAACAAAAAAAGGAAAGAGCAAATTGTTTATACTTTTCCTTAATCTCTCACTTCTTATATATATAGTTGGGAACTGTCATTAAGATATGCTAAGTGTAGAGAAAATCAAAATTTAATTTACTTTATATTGACATCGGTTTAAATCCTGAGACTAACGTTGTTAGGAATCCCATCCAAAAATTAGTATATTATCATTTCCCTTTCCTTATAGGATACATAGAAGATCATCACTAATTCTTTCCACTATCTCATCTATCTAATGTTAATACCTTAAGCTGATTCCAACTCTGATTTTATGTCGCTGCTTCCTTCTCTATCGCCCCGATCTTCGACTTCCTTGCGGTTTGCTCTATGACCGTTTTGGATGTATCATCATCATCGGCTTATAGGATACATAGAATATCATCACTAATTCTTTCCACTATCTAATCTATTCTTATGAATTTATGTCGCTGCCATTCCATCTCTATCGTCCCGATCTTCGACTTCCTTGCTGGTTCCTCTATGACCGTTTTGGAGCTATCATCATCATCCGGTTTTTGCAGCCGCTCCTCCATTTTCTTCTTAGGAATTCATCCGTAATTGGTACTTGATTTGTTCTCTGCCAAAGACTACAGTTGGACATCTTCTCTGGCCAAAATATTCTTAGAATTTGAAAAGGTTCGGCAAATATGCCGGATCTTCCAAAAAGAGTTCTTGGAAATACAAACTCCTTGGTTTTGATTCATTTAAATAAATGTTTTTAACTCGCCTGTTTATAGTAGATTCTAAGCAAACGCGATACCTCTCCCTCCCTCTCAAAAAATCCCTCTCTTCAGCAAAATCCCTTCATTCTTCAGGGATCTATTGAACGTTCTTCACTCCGTCGATTTGTGACTTTCACTCTTCCACTTTAATATGCCACCTACTGGAGCTCAGCGAACCCCAAACTTATTTAAGCATCTGTAGTTCGACATCACAGAAAAAATTCAAACATTCTTTCGTTGGTTTAAAATCTTACAAAAAATTATTTGATTGATATGATTTGAAACCTTCTCGATGTCAACCTTCATTCCAATCGTTTCTTTTTCCACTTTTTCACTTTTTCGTTCTTTGGATCCCCAGTTCATTTATCCTGGATCGATTATACAAATTATAATTATTAGTTCCTTTTCGATCGATCCTTCGAGTATCATAGGAAGCCATGACAAATTCTTTCCGTTGACAACTATCAGTTGCCAGATACTTAATTTCAATCCTGGTCTTTCTTTGCGCTGCAGTTTCCTTCTCTATTTGCCTTATTCAGGTATAAGCGCATCTACCACTTCTTCGGCATCCACCTCAATTTCTTGTGGAAGGACCGCCATAGCGATGGGTTAGAGATTGTAGCTGCCCAGACTATTTTAATAGGTTTTTCGTATCGTTCTTTAGATCGCCTATTCATTTATCCTGGATCTATGAAAATTCAACTCGCCTCCACAGAGCTTCAGCTTGCACAAGATCGCGACAAAACCCTAAACTGTGGATCATTCGAAGATCTTATCCAGATCTTATCAGGCAGTCCAATTCCTTGAAACAATATTTGGCTCCTATGATTTTAATGATTTTTATTGTAGTGCTAATCACCTTTTCATTCCAACCGATTTTCCCCACAGAATTTCTGCATGCCAAAGGTCTCGGAAGCATCCAAAGTCGTGGATCATTCAACGATCTTGCCAAATCCTTGAAATAATATTCAGCTCTTATGATTTTACTTCTTTCCAATCCGAAAATCTTTCTTCAAAATCTTTCCAACCGATTTTCCCCACAGAATTTCTGCTTGCCAAAGGTCTCGGAAACATCCAAAGTCGTGGATCATTCAACGATCTTGCCAAATCCTTGAAATAATATTTAGCTCGTATGATTTTACTTCTTTCCAATGCAGTGGAAATGAATTAAAGAAATACTAAAATCTTTCGCCATAATATTTTTAATCGATGTTTCCGGTCTTTGGAACATCGATTCATTGATCCATCGACCGATACATCCATTCAGCGACCGATTCATCAATAGATCGACTAACTCTTCGATAGATGGATGGATCATCCATCCATCGACCGATTAATTTATCCATCGAACGATTCATCCTTCCATCGACCAACTCATTCAACCATCGACCGATTCATTCTTCCATCGGTCGATTGATCTTTTCATTGACCAATTCATTTATCCATCGACCAATTCATTCAACCATCGACCGATTCAACCATCAACCGAACGATTCATCCATCCATCGACCGATTCATTCATCCATCGGCCAATTCATTCAACCATCGACCAATTCATTCATCTATCGACCGATTAATTCTTCCATCGGTCTATTCATCTTTCCATCGACCAATTCATTCATCCAGCGACCGATTCAACCATCAACCGAACGATTCATCCATCCATCGACCGATTCATTCATCCATCCACCAATTCATTCAACCATCGACCGATTCAACCATCAACCGAACGATTCATCCATCCATCGACCGATTCGTCGACCATTTCATCCATCCATCGATCGATTCATTCATCCATTGACCGATTCATCAATTGGTCGACCAATTCATCCATCCACCCACCGTTTCATGCATCCATCGATCGATTTATCCATCCATCGACCAATTCGATCGATCAATTCATTCATCCATCGACCGATTCATTCATCCATCGACCGATTCATTCATCCATCGACCGATTCATTCATCCATCGACCGATTCATTCATCCATCCACCAATTCATTCAACCATCGACCGATTCAACCATCAACCGAACAATTCATCCATCCATCGACCGATCCGTCGACCGTTTCATCCATCCATCGATCGATTCATTCATCCATTGACCGATTCATCAATTGGTCGACCAATTCATCCATCCACCGACCGTTTCATGCATCCATCGATCGATTTATCCATCCATCGACCAATTCCATCGATCAATTCATTCATCCATCGATCGATTCATTCATCCATCCACCGATTCATCCATTCGTCGACCAATTCATTCATCCTTCGACCGATACATCCACCCATAGAACGATTCATCTTTCCAAAGACCGATTCATCATCGACCAATTCCATCGATCAATTCATTCATCCATCGATCGATTCATTCATCCATCCACCGATTCATCCATTCGTCGACCAATTCATTCATCCGTCGACCGATACATCCATCCATAGAACGATTCATCTTTCCAACGACCGATTCATCCATCCATCGACCGATATATCCATCAATCGACCGATTCATCCACACATCGCCGGATTCATTCATCCATCGAACGAATCATTTATAAATCGGCCGATTCATTCCTTCATCGACCGGTTCATCCTTGCATCGACCGATCCATGCAAGTTCTCATACTTTTCTTTGACGGGTTTTCGAAGAAATTTCAGTTTTTGGCCGTCTCGAAGGACCATCTGGAGCTATACCGGGCATTCATATGTAACTGACAAATAAAAGTAGGAGTATCTGTTGAGCTCATAGATATAGTTTAACAAATTCTACTACTTTCATTTGCCAGTTTACATTTTGCTGCATATTTTTTGTACAAATGTTAGTGTTCGGCTGTCTTCAAGGATCATCTCTAACGATGGCGGTCCGGTTTCAATGGAAAAAGACGCACGAGTTGAGTTGAAATTCGATTTTTTTCTTTTGTTATTTTCCGAAGAAATTGCAGTGTTCAGGCGTCTTGAAGAACCATATCTTCCTTTGATGCCATCTTTACACGATGCCCCTTGACACTCATGTAGCAGTTCCGTTGCAATTATGTGTGCCCTTTCATTCTTTGAAGCCCAAAATTCCTAGGAGAAGCCCACCATTTCTATTGTCCTATGAATCTTGAATATGTATTTCCTCCATAAAAACCAATCGACGGAAGTCTCAACAAGCTCTTTAACATTTATTTGTCGCCTTTTAAAACCTTCTGCTGAGTTTTTCCTTTAATTTCCGAGGAGTTTGAAGTTTTTAGCCGCCTCGAAGGACCATTTATAGTCATTTATTTAAATAATAACATTTCCAAATAATTCTTCAGTCTCATACTTGACTTGATGTCGGTCATCGCCTTGATATATTTTTTTTTGCAAAATTCTTCTTTGTTTAGTGGAGTCCGAAGGTCTTCATAACACTTTGAATTCGCTGATCAATTCGCATATCCGATGTTGACAACTTTTCGAAATGACGAGAAAAAAAAGCAAATGAAATTCTTTAACGGAACATTCTACATATTCAGCGTTGTTATCTCTGCTTTAATTTCAGTAGAGTTTATGTACTTTATTTTGGATTTTTTTCGCTGTTGTTGTTGTACGATATCTTGATCTTATTTTGTTGTTGTTGCTTCCACTGAAATCCAATACACTTGTTTAGACAATAATGAAACTAAGCGAAACGAAACCAAAATTTTGTTGCCCTCTTGGTTTTATCAATAAAATACAAGACAAGGCAGTGGCGCTGTCCCCACCACCAACACCAACACCACCACCATCAACATATGGTTTATTTAAGTTGTGTGTGCCCAGAGTTGTCTGTCATTTTATTGAAAACAATTAAAAGAAATTAATTTGACAACCATAAACACAAAATAACACAAACAACCAGCCAGCCAGCAAGCGGCGTACCATAATCAATTGGTTGGCAACATAATCTACTAACAAAACTATTTAGTCTCCCCCACTTCTGCCATGCTGCACGTACTGCCAGAGGGTGTGGTGTGGTGTGTGGAATTGCTGCAGTTATCGCTTTGCCAGTTGTCGAATGATTTCCAATAAATTTTCAATTAAATTCCCATTTCTTTGGTTTTCCTTTTTGATGGATTTAACATCCAGAGACCTTTTGAGTTTTTTTTTTAAGTTTAATCTGTTGGTCGGTCGCCGGCTGTTTGTGTCTGCTGCTGGTCATGATCGTTGTCGTTATTGTGGGCATTGTTGTTGTGTATTCCCCCCGGTGAGTTTTTATGTTGTTTTATTGGATTTTGTTGAAATGCATTGCATTTAATTAAAACTGAACATAAATTGTTGCACAGCCATTGCTCTTGTTTGCCAGCCCCCCTCGCCCAGGAAAAAAGGGTGTTCTCGGCTCTGATGATGGAAGTTCAAAAGATGGAAGTCCCAAGATCGTAGTTACATCGAAATGTACCGATTCATCCATCCATTGACCGATTCATTTGTCCATCGACCGAATCATCCAACCATCGAACGATTCATCCATCCATTGACCGATTCATTTCTCCATCGACCTATTCACTCATCAATCGAACGATTCATCCATTCTTCGACCTAATCGGCCATTATCATCGACCCATTCATTCACCCATCGAACGATTCATCATTCCATCGGCCGATTTATCCATTCATCGTCCGTTTTATTCATCATCTATCCATCGACCGACTCATGTAGCCATTGACCGATTTATTCATCCATCGACCGATTTATCCATCAATCGTACGATTCATTCATCCATCGGCCGATTCATCCATCCATCGACCGATTCATCCATCCATCGACCGATTCATCCATCTATCGACCGATTCATCCACAGGCTACTTAAAAATGGTCCTTTGAGACGAATGAATACGAATTTTTAGGTTCGAGGCGTTCAGTTACTTTTAAGAATTCTCAAAATAATGAAACGTTAAAGTGAGGTTATGTTCTGCCTAAATATGGTCCTTCGAGAAGGCCGAAACGGTAACCACTCCTCAAATATAGACAAAGAAACGTCAAAGAACGCCGAACGATTCATCCTTCTATCGACCGATTCATCCATCTATCGAACGAATCATCCTTCCCGTCGATCGATTCATTCATCCATCGACCGATTCATATATCCATCGACCATTTCATTCATCCATCGACCGTTTCATGCAGCCATTGACCTATTCATTCATCCATCGACCGATTCATCCATCTATCGACCGATTCATCCATCTATCGACCGATTCATTCATCCATCGACCGATTCATACATCCATCGATCGATTCATCCACAGGCTACTTAAAAATGGTCCTTCGAGACGAATGAATACGAATTTTTAGGTTCGAGGCGTCCAATTACTTCTAAGAATTCTAGAAATAATGACACGTTAAAGTGAGGTTCTGTTCTGGCTAAATATGGTCCTTCGAGAAGGCCGAAAGGGCAACCTCCTCCAAAATATAGTCAAATAAACGTTAAATAACCTTAGAAACTACAGAATTTTAGTAGCAGTTGGAATATTTCGGCCACATTTACCCTCAGCAAGTTCTCCAAGGCTTCCCCTTTCGACTTTGTTAAATATGGTCCTTCGAGCTGATGCTATGATATCATCTCCGAACCTCTCATGCCTGAAATCAACAGGCATATCTCTGTGGCAATTCAATGCAATTTCAAACAAGCGCCAGTCATCACTTGACTTTCCTTCATCCACCTGCCACCCTTATTAAGATCCCCCTTTAGTAACTGCTGTTTGTTTTTGGCATGTTCTGTTCTCCTCCCTGTCAGGCACTGAAATTTATTGGTCGGCTATTTTGTTGGCTTCATTACGGCGTTGTTGTTTTTCTTGCCCAAAAAAAATCTCTTTACTTTCATGATCAAGCACATCATTTGTCGTTGTTGTTTTTTTCTTCTTCTTCGCAATGATTCATTCATTTGAGTGTGAGAAGTGAGGGCATCTGTGCTGTTGCCCGCCATATGGGGAAAGGCCTTTTCGGGTTGACTTTTTTTCTTCTCATGGAGTGATGATGTTTCTCTTCATTTGTTATTCGAAAATAGAAATACAAATATTTATTTGGAATTTAAATTTTGTTGTGAAACGAATTTCATTCACAAACAATTCTCTGGATTTGTTGAACATCGTGTGTGTGGGTGTCATGTTATTTATTCGTTTTGTGCAGGCGCAAAATGAAATTTGCAAATTCGGTAGCAGTTGTTTTCTATATAAAATACAATATAATAGAATCATTGTTCGATGGTTGAGTCATTTAAAAGATTACTTATATGAATATATATATTTTGGATGAAATTTTAAAAAAGTAAGGAGACGAACGTGAAAGGCGAAAGAGGACACTAGAGCTTCATCACCATTATAAGTTTGCTTGAAAACCCCTTCGGGGTCTTAGTGATGATCTATTGGGGTCTTAGTGGTGATCTCTCCACATGCTGCTTAAATATGGTCCTTCGGGGCGACCAAATATGACAATTACCTCAAAAATACTGGAGAACTGTACGATAAGCTAATTGAGTAGCGCCGAATAATAAATTATATCGACCGATTCATTCATCCATCCATCGACCAATTCATCAATCCATCGACCGATTCATTCATCCATCGAACGATTCATTCATCCATTCATAGATTCTTCCATCCATCGACCGGTTCATCCATCCATCGACCGATTTATTCGTCCATCGATCGATTCATCCATCCGTCGACCAAATCATCCTTCCATCGAACGATTCATCCTTCCATCGAGCAATTCATCCATCCATCGACCGAATCATTTTCCATCGATCGATTCATTCATCCTTCGATCGATTCATCCATCCATCGATCGATTTATCCATCCATCGTTCGAATCATCCTTCCGTCGACCGATTTATCCATCCATCGACCGATTCATTCATCCATTGACCGATTTATCCATCCATCGACAGATTCATCCATCCATCGAGATTCATTCATCCATTCACCGATTCTTCCATCCATCTACCGGTTCATACATGCATCGACCGATTTATTCGATCGATTCATCCATCCATCGACCAAATCATCCTTCCATCGAACGATTCATACTTCCATAGACCGTTCCATTCATCGACCGATTCATCCTTCCATCGACCAATTCATCCTTCCATCGACCAATTCATCAATCCATCGACAGATTCATTCATCCATCGATCGAATTATCCATTCATCGTCCCAATCATCCTTCCATCGACCGATTCATCCATATATCGACCGATATATCCATCCATCGACAGATTCATCCTTCCATCGATCGATTCATCATTCCATCGACCGATTCATCTATACTTCGACCGATTCATTCATCCATCGTCCGAATCATCCTTCCATCGACCGATTCATCCATATATCGACCGAATCATCCTTCCATCGACCGATTCATTCATCCATCGAACGATTCATCCATTCATCGACCGTTTCATCCTTCCATCGATCGATTCATCCTTCCATCGATCGATTCATTCATCCGTCGACCAATACATCCATCTACCCATCCATCCAAGTTCTCATACTTTTATTTGTCATTTTTTTATTACCTGTCGCTGCTGTCTATTGATTTCAGTTTTCAGCCGTCTCGAAGGACCATCAATTATTATGCCGAGCATACATATGTAACTGGCAAATAAAACTAGGTGACGACCAACTATGGCAACCACCTCAAAAATTCTGGATAAGCTACGATTGATTCGAGTCGAAGGAATACAGCTACCATCTATGAAATACCGAAAGCTAATTGGGGGCTTTTGAGTACTAGTTAAAGATGTCAACGAGGCTGTGACTTTCTTAAAGTCCGAGAATTATTTTTAGCGATTGTGAAAATTTGGGTTGGTGAAATATGGTCCTTCGAGATGATCAACAATTTTCATTTTCTCTGAAATTAATGATTTTGTACAAAAATTTAATTTTAATGAACGGCTTAAAGTATTTATTTGGTCTCCAGTGAGTAAATCTCTCACAGGCTGGCTAAAAATGGTCCTTCGAGTCGAAGGAATACAGGATTACCATCTATGAAATGCCATAGTACGAAAGCTAATTGGGGACTTTTGAGTACTAGTTAAAGATGTCAACGGGGCTGTGGTTTTCTTAAAGTCCGAGAATTATTCAAATCGATTTTGCAAATATTGGCTTGGTTAAATATGGTCCTTCGAGGTGATCAACAATTTTCATTTTCTCTGAAATTAATGATTTTGTACAAAAATTTAATTGGAATAAACGGCAGAAAGTATTTATTTGGTCTCCAGTGAGTAAATCCCCCACAGACTGGCTAAAAATCGACCGGTTCATCCATCCATCGACCGATTTATTCGTCCATCGATCGAATCATCCATCCGTCGACCAAATCATCCTTCCATCGACCAATTCATCAAACCATTGTCTGATTCGTCCATCAATTGACCGATTCATTCATCCATCAACCGATTCATCCATCGACAGATTCATTCATCCATTGATCGATTTATCCATCCTTCGTTCGAATCATCCTTCCGTCGACCGATTTACTCTCCTGTGAGTAAATCCCCCACAGGGTGGCTAAGAATGGTCCTTCTAGTCGAAGGAATACAGGATTACCATCTATGAAATGCCGAAGAATGAAACCTAATTGGGGACTTTTGAGTACTAGTTAAAGATGTCGACGGGGCTGTGGTTTTCTTAAAGTCCGAGAATTATTCAAATCGATTTTGGAAATATTGGCGTGGTTAAATATGGTTCGTCATTTTCTCTGAAATTAGTGACTTTGTATCAAAAGTGAAAGGGAATGTGGACGACCTAAAAAATTTCATAAATTATCCACTTGATCTCCTGTGAGTAAATCCCGCACAGGCTGCTTAAAAATGGTCCTTCGAGACGAAGGAATACAGCTGCCATCTATGAAATGCCGAAGAACGAAAGCATATTGAGGATCAATGAAGAGAAATTAAAGATGTGGCTTTCTTAAAGTCCTAAAATTGTTGTAAGCAATTTGGAAAATTTGGCTTGTTTAAATATGGTCCTTCGAGACGATCAAAAATTGGCATTTTCTCTGAAATTAGGGATTTTGTATCAAAAAGAGGAAGTGAATGGCCTAAAATATTCCCGTGCAAAAAATCCTGTAAAAATTGTGATTTTGAAAATTTGGCCAAATATTGGCTTGGTGAAATATAGTCCTTCGAGATGATCAAAAATTGAAATTTTCTCAGAAATTAGTGATTTTGTATCAAAATTAAGAGGGAATGAATGGAAATATAAAATATGGTCCTTCGTGACGAAAGATGTGACTTTCTCAAAGTCCTA